>PITA01033869.1:0-12250 GCA_004023965.1 Spilogale gracilis | reverse complement strand
CTTGGCTGGCATCTTGACTTAACAGGCTTGTTTTCTCACCTTGTCTTTGAAACCTAAAGGCACACGTGTGTCTACAATATCAGAGAATCTGAAACCAGATCTTATCAATTAACACATTGGGGGGGAGGGACAATGGAAGAATCTGATGTTCCTAAAATATTGCAAAGAAGATCTATTCCTGGGGCATCTGGTGGCTCAGTCAGTTGAGTTTCTCCCTTTGGCTCAGGTCATGCTCCCAGGGTCCTGAGATTGAACCCCAAGTCCGGCTCCCTGCTCAGTAAGGAGTCTGCTTCTACTTGAGCATGTTCTCTCTCTCTCAGATAAATAAACAAAATATAAAAAGAAGAAGGAGGAGGAGGAGGAGGAGGAAGAAGAAAGAAGATCTGTTCCTTCTTTTTCCCCATGAATTGTGGCCTTTGTTTAGAACATTCAAATGACTCAGTTTTCCTTTAAAGTGTTTAGCAATCACAAATCATCGTATGCAATATTTGGGAGAAAAAAACCCATAGAATATAAGATTTTATATTCAGCATCATCTCAGTCATGAATCATAGGCATCAGAACAGGATCAGAAGGAGCAGACCAAAATGGTGTGATGGTCCATTACCTTTGGAGAATGAGGTCATGGATGATTTCCTATTATCTTTTTCATTCTGTTCAGCATAGGCCAGATTTTTTTCTACAAATTTGTATCACTCTTGCAGTTAAAAAGAGATGAAGGAGGAGAAGAAAAGAAAAAGGAAACAAAGCAAACAGTGATGAGGCTAGAAGTTCCTGAACCTAGGCCGCCTCCTACCACATGTGTGTAAATCTCTGTTCAGGGATTTGGGTCTGTAGTTAATTGTTTGATGTTTTTATGTGGTATAGATCTGTCTACTGGCACAGTGACAGAAATAAATTAGAGTGTCTCGGTAAAGACCAAACTCATCAATTTTTCCAGAATCTGTATTTGATTAACTCTACAAAGTTCCAGGTCAAAGTTATTCCTCAAACCTTATTATTTCAGTAAAGAAGCCCGAAGTTTCCAGGTTTGTCAGGAAATTCATTATCACTGTAAAATAGTAAAAGGTCACAAAATGTCTCCTTCCACAACCAACTAGCATATAAGAAAAATTTCTTTTTCTCCACAATTCATTACCCCACCAAAACCAAGAGAAACCTCTGACATTTCAGATCTTTTTGCTTCAGGGGAAATAAATGTTCCATAGAGAAAAATGACAAACAAATACATGAAAAACAAATACACTCCTGCAGCACACTCAGCCAGCCAGACCAAACAGAAGGCAGAGCAAGCTTTCATCCTCAGGTCCTCCCCACTCAGAAGAGTGACAGTTTCCATAATGGCACAGCAGCATTTCAGCTACAGAAAGCAGTACACACACCAAAGAAACACAAATTAAGGAAACATGCCCTGGAAAAACAGAGGAGTTCTGTCATTTCATGGATATTTAACTGTAGTGGGAAAGTTAATGCTGGCACAGCATTATTGAAAGCTTGAGCTAATGAGTGGAAGCATTCTAGAAGCTATTCACCCCTGTCTTCATACTGCTTTATACAAAATTGTGACTTGACCAAATGTAGCTCTTTTCCCATATCCTAAAAAGTCCTTCCTTTCATTCTGCCTCATTCTGATCACCTTTTTCTTCCTCTCAAAAGTTTGTCAGGGAGTAATTAAGAAGTACTTTTTCCATATCTCCAGTTTTCATTCACTGACAAACTAATTTTCCCACTAAGTACATTTCCATTTTCTTTTTTAAAAAACACAAACAGGGGCACCTGGGTGGCTCAGTTGGTTAAGCAGCTGCCTTCGGCTCAGGTCATGATCCCGGAGAGCCGGGATCGAGTCCCACATCGGGCTCCGTGCTTGTCAGGAAGCCTGCTTCTCCCTCTCTCACTCCCCCTGCTTGTGTTCCCTCTCTGGCTGTGTTTCTCTCTGTCAAATAAATAAAATCTTAAAAAAAAAAAACAAAACAACAACAACAACAAAAAAAAAAACACAAACAGTACAAATAAAGTCAAGATTCACTGTGACTCCCTGCCCTAGCCTATTCCCCAGAGATGACCACTAATAGTTTTGTCGTTCTAGACACTCTAGTTGTACTTACTTATCTAATATGGATTGTGTGTGTGTGTATGTGTGTATAGCATACTTTTTTCATGTAAATGGTGTCTTGTAAAATGTACTTTTTTGTGACATGTTCTTCACTCAGTGATCTGCCTTGGAAATCTTTCCCAGTTAGTATGGATAGAGCAGTGGTTCTCAATTGGGGGCAGTTTTGCTCCTCAGGGGATTTTTGGCAACTTATGGAAACATTTTTGGTGGTCACAGCCTGGATGGTGGTGCTTCTGGCTTCTCGTAAGTAGAAGTCAAGGATGCTGCTAAACATTCTACAATGCACAAGACAGCCCACAACAAAGAATTGTTCACCCAGGGGCATCAGGGTGGCACAGTTGGTTAAATGTCTGACTCTTGGTTTCAGCTCACGTCATGATCTCAGGGTCATGGGATCAAGCTTTCCATCAGGCTCTGTGCTCAGTATGGATTCTGTTTGAGATTCTCTCTCTCCCTCTCCCTCTGCCCCCCTCACTACCATTACTCATGCATGCTCTCTCGCTCTCTCAAATAAATAAATAAATCTTCTAAAAAAAAAAAAAAGAAGAATTGTCCACCCAAAATGTGAGTAAGTTGAGGTTGAGCAACCATGGGACGGCTCCACTTTATTCTTCTACCCGCCCCATCATATTCTGTAGTTTATCTTACTGTTCGTGTCACAATGTATATTTAGATGAATTTTTTTAAACATTTATTTGTGCCCATCAGTCAGTGTTTCTTCCATTTACTTTTTACCCAGTTGCAATCTGCCTTCTTCCCCAAACATTCTCTAGGTTACCAGTGGCGTCCTAATTTCCACAGCCCTTGGCTCCTTTTCAGGGTAAGCTGACTTGGCCTTGCCCTCACGCTTGTCCGTGCTCATTATCCCCTTCTTGCCGAAGTACTTGGCCCCCTGGCCCCAAGACTCTGCCCCTCTCGACATCTGCTGCCCCTTTTCAATCCCCGGGGCTGGCCAGCCACCATGCCCTGAACTCTTGCTGTCCTCCAGGCACTGTGCTAGGAATCGGGGTGTGAGGATGAACGACAGCAGGCCCCAGCCCCGAGACCCTCTGGTTTATAAACGGAGACAGGCTCATCCGTGAGTTGCGCTAAGGGAGGCCTGCCCCAGTTACGGTGTATGGAGTTTACTGAGTGATTCACTATATGATTAGCTGTAGTATGAACGATTTTAAAGGGCTAGAGAAAGTGTCTTTCCTTCATGTCTCAGAATGTACTTCATATTTTGTCTTCTTGCCTGCTTCTCCCATAACATACATTTTAAAAAAATAAATCAAGGAAAATGCTTTCTTCACGTTTTCCCACCACTGCTCTCTTTCTCGGCTTTGAAACAGCTACAGCATTGTTTCACTCTTGCTCTATGGGGAATGCACTCAGCCTTGGCCAGAGCGGAGAAAAGATCAAATTAGAGAAGCAAGTCTGCTGGCTGCTGGCTGAGGGGCAGGAAGCAAGGTTGGCACTCCCTCCTCTCCATCTGGAGCTTCTCCTCCCGCTTCTCTACAGCCTCCTGGGTTGGAGGAGCCCAGAGTGGGCTTTATTTCCTGGATCAAGAGATCTTAAGGCCCTACCTGAAACCTGACAGCAAAGGAAATCTCAGTGCTCAGAGTGAACTCCTTAAACATGTACTGAGTGTTCCTCAGGCAGGCCTGGAGAGACACCATGATAAACGGGATGTAGCCCCTGCCCCTGCAGAGCTGGAGGGAGTTGGGGCTGAGTGGCCCATGTAAATAGCTACTCGGTGCAAAGAATAAAGTGAGCCCTTAAATGAGGACTGAGCAAAGTTGCTTAAGGAGAAAGGCAGGAAGGGGGGTTAGTAGGGATTCGCTTTGCACAAGGAACAAGCAAGGCACTTGAAAATCATTTAGAAATAAGAGCAATTTTGTTAGAGGGAGTCATTTGATTTCCACAGGAGAAGGAGGATTTCTGGAAGGAAAAATAAAATGTTCAAAAAGCTGGATTCTCGAGGGCCGTTCTGCTGAGCACCCCATAACCTGGATGAGGCTGGGCCTTAGACATGGCGGCTTTCATCTGCTCTTTATCTGGGGTCCCAGGGCAAGCACCCAGGACCGTGGCTCTCTGCCCCAGATGCTCAAGGCCTGCAGCCCCGCGCATGTGTCAGGGATCCTAATTCGACTCATTTCTGTTCATTTTGTGCCAGTCACGGTATCTCCAGGTCTATGTGCCAGAGTTCTGTAGGGTCCGTATTTATATTTCTAACTGCATTAAAGCCAGCTGGGGTCCTGGGAGCTTCAAGGATCTGGCTTGAGCACAGATGCTTTTGCTGAAAAGCATCAAGCCCTGGCAGAGGGCAGAAAGGAAGGTTTGCCCCTGTGCAGGCCTAGGGAGGGCAGTACCAACAGGAGAGAGAGAGAGAGGTGGAGCCATTGGCTGAATGGGCCAGCGACCATGGATATCAACGGTAATAGCCACCCCTCCTATTTATTTTTGCTCCGCTAATGCCCATTCTTGGTCTCTGCAAGTTGAGAACTGATTGAGCTGGAGTTGAGAAGAGGCAGTTAGAGGACCACTGTAGACATCCCCAGAGGGCTCCTGTGTCCCTCTCCTCTTGCTGTGTGACAAATTAGCACACGCTTTCCAGCTTAACACAACACCCTCTATTATGTATCTCACGGTTCTCAGGGTCGGAAGTCGGGGCAGGCTCAGCGGCATTCTCCATGTCGGATCTCTCAGGCTGACAGTCAAGCTGGCAGTGAGGCCGTGCTCTCACCTGGCGCCACGGGGACAGGTCCACCAGGCTCAGTCAGGTTGTGGCAGGATTCGGCTGCCTGTGCTTAGAGGACGGAGATCCCGGTTCTCTCTGCAGGGACTGCTCCCGGTTTCCAGAGGCTGTTCTCAGGCCCTTGCCCAGTGACCCCCTCCCTCTCAAAGCCAGCAAGAACTTTCCTGTTGTTGAAATCCTTCTGTAATCTGACTTTTGTGCTGTGAGCCAGAGAAAACTCTCTGTTTTTAAAAGGCTCAGGGTTAGGGTAAGCCACCCAGATCATCTCCCTATTTGAGGTCACTGATTAGTAACCTTCATATCTGCGGAGTCCCTTTTGCCTTGTAAGTCACGTAATCACAGGAATAACCTGGCGGGGGGCGGGGGAGAGACAAAGGGCATGGATTTAGAATTCAGCTAACCCCAGTGCCCAAAGGGTGGTTCTGTTTGACCTTGAAATGACACGCGGGGAGACCCAGGGCCCAGAAAACTGTGGCTGAGGGTAGGGGTGGTCAGGATGGAGAGTGACGCAGGGAAGCAAAATGTTCTCAGGGAGCCAGACAGAGGACTTACGAGGCAGAATCAGAGGATGGTGCTGAGGAATTAAGCTTCTTTATATCACTTTTGTTAGGCTTTTTGTAAATCCCGCATAAGAATAATGAACACCACAGGATTCCTGCCCTTTAGCACTTCACAGTCTGGTGAGATTGCAGGATGTCTCCTCGACTGGAAATGTCCTGACAAAAATTTGTCCCTGAGAAATCTACATATCTTTGGGAAAATAATTTTCTATATTTTAAAGACTGGCCTGAGGGGCCTAGCACCTTTAGTTTTACACAGTTGTTTGTTTGTTTTTGTTGGTGTTGTTTTGGATTTGCTTAGGGTCTTTTGTGTTCCTCTGTATATTCAACAAATACTGCTTGGTATTGATTATGTTCACAGCACTCCCCTAGTTCTTGCATCTGGTGGTCCTCAATCTAAGAATTGCCTGTTACAAATGCAGCTTGCTAGGCCCTCCTTCCATATCCCTTAAGGATCTCTAAAGCTGTATTTTGGTCAAAGAACTGGACAATTCTAATGGTACCAGGACCACACTTTGAAGATCGCAATAGGGGCAGGGCGAGTATAAGCTAGATTCCTTTGTCCTCAAAGAGCATATAAATGAATCAAGAAAATAAAATGTAGACATGTTTCAAAATGATAATACACATTAGTAGATGCTGAAGAGCCAAATGAGAAATAGAGAAAATAAAGAATAGGTGATAGATTATATGAGGAGAGGACTATTCCTAAATAGAGTTCTCGGAAGACTTCAAAACAGATTGGGTTTTAACTGGACCTTTAAGGGGCGAGCGTGTGTCCAGTGGGGAGAATAAGAGTAAAGGTCCTATGGCCCAGTGCAGGGGCAGCACACTTTTCAAAGCAACCCAGGGGGACTGATTTAATATCTCCTCTCTGCTTCATCAAGGATCCCTCTGGAACCACAACCTCGTTCTTCTTCCTTATTAGGTTGCTTTTAAGAATATTCCCTAAGAGATTGCACATGTACGTGTAAAAAGAGATTAGTCACAGTTGAAACCTACACACACTGAGTTATGTATAATTTCCACCTGATTTGTTTAAATGTCTATCATGTTGAAAAATTATATAGATTCCAAATGGAAATGGCATCCGATTATTAAATTCAGATGCCAGCGCCTTTTGTTAACAATAAGCATTTTTTGCTCTATAGATTTTCAGCATACTTTTTTTGCTCTGTATATTTTCCTTCAGAAGCGGCAGGCCTACAGACATCTCCAGCTCTGCTCCAAGTCAGTGAATTAGAGGAAGTGGTCACAAAATTAAATGTGAAAACACTCCATCAGCCTTTTACAGTGCAGAGCCTTTGTTTATTCATCTAACTCATATTCAGAGCTCATTGTATTTAAATGGTTGCTATCCAAGTGATTTATTGGAGAGTGTTTGATACTTGTGTTTTAGAATCCCTTTTTTCCTCTCACAAAAGCAGTTTTAAATACAGATATCCCTTACTTTTCAAACACATTCCTGTTTCACCTTTTACCAAAATGCACCTTAGTACCAGTTTCTAGTAACCAAAAGACATCCAAAGAGGATTTTCACTTTTTTGAAGAAAGGAAAAACTGGAGAATAGCGTTTTGCATTTGTTTTTGCAGGGAGCTCTCAAACAGGCACTGCCCACCCCCCTCACCCCGCCCCAAGGGGCATCCAGACTGGTGCTGCTGCAAGGCTCCTTCCCTGGGGGCTACACTTAGTGTCTCAAGCACCCGGCTGCCATACAGCTTTGAGCTCTGTCTGTGAGCATCTGTGCTTTATTGCGATTTATTTCATACATCATTAGCAAGATGTGCCCACGAGTATCAGAAAAGGCTGAGAGGTTATATTTTGAGCATGCAATGCTCAAAAATTTTTCCATATAAATTAGTGGTAATTACTTCTTCAATTTATGCTATTTCAGCCTGCGAAAGTTTCCAATTTTCCGTAGAAGCACTCTGCTTTTCCATAGTAGGGGATACCTGCATCAGAATACAGTTGCAGAAGATATACTTAGTGAAGTCAAAAGAAAAAAGGGGAACTCTCTTACTGATACTCACAACAAATACAAAATGAGAAACAATAGAGATCAGATAGTCCTGCCTGCCTGTTATTGTAGAGTACTCATCACTGCTGTGGGTTTTTCTTAAGTGATAAATAAATTGCTGTGTGGCTTCAGGTAGAGACTGTATCTGAATGTGTGTATTTGTGTAATTAAATAAAACAATTTTGTATATTTCTGCAAGAGGAAAAAAAACTATTAGTGGAAATATACTTACTCATTTCTTCAACGTACACTCATAATTTGTAAACCTGTTTATCACCATCATCAGAGAAGGGTGCCCAGAATGGTCCTGAGCCCTCTAAGCCACGATTAATGCTACATCTAAGTGTGTGTATATGTGTGTGTCTGCGTGTGTGTGTGTCTGTGTGCGCAAACAGAATGTTACCTTGATTTTGTTTCTGTAATAGAACCATATCAACTCTTTGGCGCTATTTTAATCATACTAGCTTTCATTTCTACCAATATGATCTTGACTGTTCTATTCCCATTCCCAATCTAGTACATACATACATACATACATACATACATTTATTTATTTATTTGATCTATACTTCCCACTTGAAGTGTCCTTGAACAACTTCCCCAGCCCGGTTTCAGACTCCTTGTTCCCTAAGGAGTTCGTCCGCACTCTGCTCTGTAAATACTGTAAATACCCCATACCTTGAGGGGGGGGCAGCTGCTAAGCTCTTTCCTATTTCCAAACTGATTAGCTTGCGGATCTCAATAGGCAGACGCAGGCGCCTCTGACCCTCATCTACTCTGTACGGCTCACAAGGACTTTTTCTAATCACTTCACCAGGCAAGTGGGTCCAAATTCATATCTTTCAGGCAGCACTTAGCCAAAAATTCTGGATATGTCATCTCTTGTACAGGGTTAGTTCAGTTGGCAGATGTGTGAATATACTATTAGGCTTTTTATCTGCATTAATAATTAGTATTTTCCAGAGACTACGTTAACTAATAATTAATAATTAGTATTTTCCAGAGACTACATTTCAGCTTTCTATATCGAGTTTTTAGGGGCAGAGTATGGTCAAGATTCTGGACTCATTGCTTCACACAATATATAGTTCTTGAGATAACTGTAGAATTCCAAATGTTGATATACCCATAAGAGAGTTTGCTTTTCCGCCTCACACATCTGTTTTGCTTTATGCAAGAGAAATTTCTCATGCCAGAACGGCTTTCAGTGGATATAGGCAATCTGCTTTCTTTTGAGCCTCTGCAATTCACAGATGCAAATGTTTAAAAAGCAGTGAGGTTAACTTGGTTATTTCTTCATCTGAAATGTCCCCAGTCACTACTTTTGTCCTTTTTTAAAAAAAAAAAAATCTAATGTTATAAGTCTATTGTATGTAATCCTTATGGCCTTGCCTCATAATTCTCTTATCAGAACTGAATTAACTCTTTAGTGGCCTCCTACGTTGGATTTCAAGGTCTTCCTAGTTTATATTGCTAGTTTGATTGTATTCTCTTGATAGAATTTATGTTCTCTGGGAGGGAATGAAAGGAGCAGTTTCACTACCCAGAATAGAATCCACTAACCAAAAGAACAGCCCCCACCCACCACAAAAGTTCTAACCTGTCAATGTTTGTCCTCAATTACTTAATCAGCTCATAATACTGAGCACTGTTGTTTCACTCTGCCAGGAAATGCGGGCAAGGCAAGGATAACATATGGATACTAACCTCAAAAAAAGGATAGTCCGCGTGGCAGATGAAACCTAAAATAACAGAGGAAGCAGTGGGCCGATCCATGTCAGATAGAGCTCCCACACCGTGCTCCTACTGCTCCCACAGGAAGGGGAGCTCTCAGTTGATCACCCGTAAGACTCCAGACCTCTTTTTCACGTTTTTAATTTAATCCAACCCTTGAGGACCCGAATCTTTCACAGAAATTTGCCTGACTCTTCTTGTGTTGCTAAGTTGTTAGAGTGTGCGAAGCCTTCGGAGCAGGGAGAAGTTGAATGATACACAACAACGCTAAGTCCAAGGTGAGCCTTTGAGAGCTGGGGGTATATCCAAGCACCATCATTTTCTGATTCAGCTGATCATGGGAGTCAGTGGTGGAACATTCCTGAAACTCCCAAATCACGGGAAGGCTGAGTACAGGTCTCAGTTGAAGATGTAGAACTAATGTAGTTCCTGGTGGCTCTCACTGCAGCAGGAAGGCCTTGTATTTTCTGAAAATATGTCCTAAGTAAACATGAAAAAGACTTGTAGTGCTAATTACAGTTCCATGCTCGAAGGTGCAGCTCTGTTGGCATCTAGAACTAGAACCACATAGAGTGTCCCCCAGAAAATGATCTCACATGGCAAAACCAGACAAAAACTACCCCCTGCCAAACTGGCAGTCAGCAGAAATCTGGTCTGCGTTCGGAAATGGAATGTAGGGTTCCAGACTCTCTAGACAATGCCTTTCCAAAGCAGATGAGAAACAAATAACTCACAGGCACCGACTTCATTTTTGTGTTCAAAGCAAGAGGAGCTTTCACCGTCCTGCTTCGAGCTGTCTTGGCACACTGAGTTCTCCCGGAAATACAGCAGTGGTACCGGAAATCCATGGGATCAGAATGCTGGTTGGGGATTTAAGTTTAATCACCCCCACCCCCATCCTGACTCCCTGCATAGGAAGCTCTGTCTGTGCTTGTTCCCAAAAGAGAAATGGCAGTCCTACTCTGAGCCCTCCAAGAGAAGACAAATGAGCATTCTCATGGCAAGGAGATCGGAGCGGGGCAGCAAGGCATGTGGGTGACAGACAGGAAGTTTGAGATGCGAATAGAGATTATGAGCATTCAGTCTGCTAAGGATAAACAGGGGAAGCAGCGCCTTCTCTTCTGGGATAGCAGATGGGTCGCTCTGCTAAATCGCAGGTTTAACGGGGTGCTCACCATGCTGGGCCACAGGACCGGGATTTCATGGGAAGGGCCCAAAGATAGGCCCTGCTCATGTAATCCATATCTTCTGCCAACATTCAGTTGCCTCTTGATTGTTTTCTGAGACTGGTGCTCCACGGTCAGCCAAAATCAGAGGGCCAGGCAAGCAGGTGTATAACTTAAGGAAAGTATCCATGGGATGGGGTTGAGGGTCAGGCCTCTAGGCCTGCTGTGGGGAGAGCAAGGCAGGCCTGGGGTCTCATGGGCAGGGTGATAGGGGGCGTGGTTATCAGAGCAGGAGCACAGGGGTGAAGGCCAACCGGCAATGAGTGGCCAGATGCCTTGTACCAAACAGCTACAGAGTTGCTCCTGCCCATGTCCAGCCCAGTCCTGGGGCTGTGGCTGGCCTCGGCCTGACTGCAGCATGGGTCTCTCGGCACCCACTGAACGGCAAGAGGTGCTGCTGATTGTGGGCGGTGGGTGCGGAGCCAGACCAGACAGCCCCTGCCCTCCTCCTGGAATGTGCTCCGTGATCATCTGTCTCCTTGTTTGCTCCTCACCCCTCCCACTCCTCTATGTAGACATAGGAGAGAATCACCGTGATATATTTGAAAGGTCTGTCACCACATGCTTCCCACTCTGGCTGGAGGTGAGCCTGAACTCTTCCCCACTTGAGTCATTGGTCTGCTTAGAGTCTGTCTGTGAGCCCTGGTGTCCGCTCCAGAAGAGAGCTGGACTGGAGGTCCTGCGTGGGCCGGCGCAGCCACGCAGTCCAGTTCCGTTTCCTGACCCTGACCTCTCCTGGCTCTCGTGCTCAGCAGTGCTGTGTTCTTCCTGTCCCCACATGTGCCCCATGCCTTCCTGCCTCCGTGCTCTTCGCCACGCTGCTCCTCTTTCCTTGACTGCCCTTTCTTGCCTTCCCCTGCCTGCAGAAATCTGGCTAATCCCTTGGGATCCAGTCTTGGTGAGGCCTGGGCAGCCAGTACCCGCCCCCAATCTTTCTTGGTGGAATTAAGCACTAATTGCCTCTCCCCTGTTGCCCCTCTGCATTTTATATGCACCTCTAGCCCATCATGACAGGCTTATGCCTGCACGTTTTTCTTAGATCCCAAACCTCTCAAAGACAGGCACCTGGGCATCTGTCCATTCATCTTTATATCCCTCCCCACTCAGCTCAGGGCCTAGGTGGTGGTTTGTAATTTACACATGTCTGTTGCATGTCTGTGACCTGAAGCCTCAAGCACTCATTCACATTTAGCTCTGACTAGTTGAGAAAGTCAAAGGCAGGGCAAGCAGAGTTGCTAACATTTATTGATGCCTTCCTTAAGGTCCAACCGAAATGTCAGCCAGGGCCTTGTTGGCCCAAGCCGAGAGGGCTGTGAGGGCTCTCCTGGTTCCCCTGTGACCCTGCAGACAGGGCAGAGGCTGAATGCTGAGCACACCTGAAGGCTGAAGTGAGATTTGTCCCTCATAGCCTTCAAAACTGTTTGGCTTTCTGAAGCTGCCCGTGGCTCCGGAAATCAGGGAAATAATTTAATAGGAGTACTTCTCTGTGCTGGGAGGTGTAAATGCAACATGAAATGAATACTTACTTCACCCAGTACAAGATGTGCTCTGTGAGCATACTGGGCTGCCCTGAGCCAGCTACATGCACTAGGGCTCTGCCCCCCCCAGCCACCCCAGGAGGTCAGCATAGGCCTCATTAGAAAAGCAATTTACGGCACCTGGGTGGCTCAGTGGGTTAAAGCCTCTGCCTTCAGCTCAGGTCATGATCTCAGGATCCTGGGATCAAGGCCCGCATCAGGCTCTCTGCTCAGCAGGGAGCCTGCTCCCTCCTCCCTCTCTGCCTGCCTCTCTGCCTACTTGTGATCTCTCTCTCTGTCAAATAAATAAATAAAATCTTTAAAAAAAAGAAAGAAAGAAAGAAA
>PITA01033868.1:0-12260 GCA_004023965.1 Spilogale gracilis | reverse complement strand
ATTCCCCACACCCAGTGCTCCACGCTTTAGGTGTCCCCAGTACCCACCACCAGGCTCTCCCATCCCTCCACCCCCCTCCCTCCAAGTCCCTCAGTTTGTTTCTGTGTTCAAAATCTCTGTTGTTTCGTTTCCCTCCCTAGATTACCCTAGTTCCCATTTGCTTTCCTTCTGCCACTGTCCTCCAGTTTGCCCCTCATGTTTTTTATCCACTCTGACATCCTATGTCTTTTGACTGGCGCATTTACTCCATTCACATTCAAAGCAATTATTGATAGATACATATTTATTACCATTTTATTACTTGTTTTCTTATTGTTTCTGGAGATTTTCTCTGGTCCATTCCTATCATTGTTACTTTTGGTCTTTCCACTCAATAGGTGGAAAATATTTAATAATTCCTTCAGGGCTGATTAGTGGTTATGAACTCCTTTAGTTTTGTTTGGGAAATGTTTTAACTCTCCTTCTGCTCTAAGTAACAGTCTTGCTGAATAGAGTATTCTTGCCTGCAGATTTTTCCCATTCAGTACTTTGAATATACCATGCCACCCCCTTCTCACTTGCCAAGTTTCGGTTAAGAAATCTCCACGATAGCCTTATGGGTCTTCCCTTATAAGTTAGGGACTCTTTTGTCTTCCTGCTTTTATTTTTTTTTATAACTGTGTTTGCAAATTTAAATAGAGTATCTCTTGGTGTTGGCCTGGGTTTTTTTTGTTGTTTTGTTTTTTTCTGTTTGTTTGTTTGTTTGTTTGTATGTTTTGTTTTTTGGTGAGAGCTCTCTGTGCTTCCTGGATCTGGATTTTTTTTCCCCAGTTTAGGGGTGTTTTCAGCTATTACCTCAAATAAATTTTCTGCCCCATTTTCTCTCTCTTCTTCTGAGATTTCTATCATACTTACGTTACTATATTTGATGGAGTCAGTGAGTTCCCTAAGTCTATTCTCTTGTTCCATAATTCTCTCTTTTGTTCAGTTTCATCATTTTCTATTAATTTGTCTTATAGGTCACTAATTCATTCCTGTGCTTCTTACAGTCTGCTGTTCATTGCATCCAGTCTCTTTCCAATCTCATTTATTGCATTCTTCATCTCTGATTTATTTTTTAACCCTTTTATCTCTGTGGTAAGGGTCTCCCTGATGCCTTCTATTGTTTTCCCAAGCCCAGTAAGTACCCTTAATGTTGCTTTTTAAAAATTTTTTTTAATTGTTTCTTTGAATTCTCTATCTGGCATGTTTTCATTATCTGTTTCCATTAGATCTCTTGCCATGGCCATATCTTGTTCTTTCACTTGACAAATTCCTCCATCATGGCATTTTGTCTAAGTCTATTCCTTCTTCTCTGTATTAGAGAAGCCACTTATGTTTCCTGCTCCTAAAGTAATGGCTTTATGAGGAAGAGGTTATGTGTTATCCAGAACCTGGCAATTCAGAAGTGTCTCTGGTGTATGCTCTGTGTGCTCTGCTGTTCTGTTTTGTCTGCTCTATTCTTCAGGGAAGTTATCTGAAGAGACTCCCCATGCCATGTCAGGGCAGGGTTTGGGCTCTGGCTTGAATGTGGAGAGTGGTAACTAGGTGTGCTTTGATCTTCTTGTGAAATGAGACCAGATACTAACTTCCACTGGAACTGAGGCCCTGCAGAACTCTCTGGTTGGGAGACATGTTGTGGGCAGAGATTTGTGCTGGTCTTCTACAGGAGGGGACTGCAGCACTAGGACTGAAACAAGCTTGACTGAGAAGGGCAGAACTGCCAAAGCACAGGGGTGTGGGACTTGGTGTAAGCAAGTTAGGCCACCAGTATCGGGGGTTCTTTGTTTAGGCTGAGTGGCCAGGGAAGGAAATGGTGCCTGCCGCCTTCTTTGTTCACTGAGAGGTATCCCCATAAACACTGCCCTTCTAAGAAGCATGCCAAGAAGAGTGAATAATCTCCCTTCCATGTGCCCCACACATTCTTCAGAATGCTGTTTCTTCACTGTATGCCCCTGGGTTGTTTGCCTACATTCTCTCCAGGAGCAGAGCTCTATCCCAACCAAGCCCACCAAACTTTAAAACTCTAGGCTTTTATTTTTTTATGAAGTCCCAAAAGTTTATTTTCACTTTGTCTCCTTTGCCTTTGGAGATGTGTCTTGAAAGAAGTTGCTGTGGCCGATGTCAAAGAGGTTACTGCCTATGTTCTCTTCCAGGATTTTGATGGATTCCTGCCTCACATTGAGGTCTTTCATCCATTTCGAGTTTGCCTTTGTGTGTGGTGTAAGAGAATGGTCTAGCTTCATTCTTCTATACGTAGCTGTCCAATTTTCCCAGCACCATTTATTGAAGAGACTGTCTTTTTTCCACTGGATATTTTTTCCTCTTTGTCAAAGATGATTTGACCATAGATTTGTGGGTCCATATCTGGACTCTCTACTTTGTTCCATTGGTCTATTTCTCTGTTTTTGTGCCAGTACCATGCTATCTTGGTGAACACGGCTTTGTAATAAAGCCTGAAGTCAGGTAATGTGATGCCCCCAGCTTTGTTTTTCTTCTTTAACAATTCCTTGGCAATTCGGGGTCTTTTTTGATTCCATATAAATTTTAGGATTGTTTGTTCCAATGCTGTGAAAAATGTTGGTGGAATTTTGATCGGAATGGCATTGAAAGTATAGATTGCTCTGGGCAGTATAGATATTTTCACAGTGTTTATTCTTCCAATCCACGAGCATGGAATGGTCTTCCAACTTTTTGTGTATTCTTCAATTTCTTTCATGAGTGTTCTGTAGTTCCTCGAGTACAGATCTTTAACTTCTTTGGTTAGGTTTACTCCTAAGTATCTTATGGTTTTTGGTGCGATAGTAAATGGAATCGATTCTCTGATTTCCCTTTCTATATTTTCATTGTTAGTGTATAAGAACGCAACTGATTTCTGTGCACTGATTTTGTATCCAGCCACATTACTGAATTGTTATATGAGTTCTAGTAGTTTGGGGGTAGAGTCTTTTGGGTTTTTCACATAGAGAATCATGCCATCTGCAAAGAGAGAGAGTTTGACTTCTTCTTTGCCAAGCTGAATACCTTTTATTTCTTTCTGTTGTCTGATTGCTGTTGCTAGGACTTCTAATACTATGTTGAACAGTAGTGGTGAGAGTGTGCATCCTTGTCTTATTCCTGATCTCAGAGGGAAGGCTGTCAGTTTTTCCCTATTGAGAATGATATTCGCTGTGGGTTTTTCGTAGATAGATTTTATGAGGTTGAGGAATGTTCCCTCTATCCCTATCCTTTGAAGAGTTTAAAAAGCTTCTGCACAGCAAAGGAAACAGTCAACAAAACAAAGAGGCAACCCACGGAATGGGAGAGGATATTTGCAAATGACACTAGAGACAAAGGGCTGATATCCAAGATCTATAAAGAACTACTCAAATTCAACATCCAAAAAGAAGATGAACACATCAAAAAATGGGCAAGAGACATGAAGAGGCAGTTCTCCATAGAAAATATGCAAATGGCTAACAGACACATTAAAAAAATGTTCATCATCACTAGCTATCAGGGAAATTCAAATCAAAACCACACTGAGATACCACCTTACACCAGTCAGAATGGCCAAAATAAACAAGACAGGAAACAATAAGTGTTGGAGAGGCTGCGGAGAAAGGGGAACTCTCTTACACTGTTGATGGGAATGCAAGTTGGTGCAGCCACTTTGGAAAAGTGTGGAGATTCCTTTAAAAAATTAAAAATAGAAGTACCCTATGACCCTGCAATTGCATTACTGGGTATTTATCCCAAAGATACAGATGTAGTGAAAAGAAGGGCCATATGAACCCCAATGTTCATTGCAGCAATGGCCACAATTGCCAAACTGTGGAAAGAGCCAAGGTGCCCTTCAACAGATGAATGGATAAAGATGTGGTACCTATATACAATGGAATACTATGCCTTCATCAGAAAGGATGAATATCCAACTTTTGTGGCAACATGGACTGGATTGGAAGAGATTATGCTGAGTGAAATAAGTAGAGAAAGTCAAGTATCGCATGGTTTCACTTACATGTGGTGCATAAGGGGCAATATAGAGGACAGTAGAAGGAAAGGAATGGGAAGTAGGGTAATTCACGGAGAGAAATGAAACATGGGAGGCTTTGGACTCAAAAACAAACTGAGGGTCTTAGAGGGAAGGGGGTGAGGGGATGGGAGAGCCTGGTGGTGCGTACTGAGGGCACATATTGCATGGAGCACTGGGTGTGGGGCATAAACAATGAATCTTCGAACACTGAAAAAATAAAATTAAATTAAAACAAAAAACAAAAAACTCCAGGCTTTAAAACTTGCTGGTTGCAAGAACTCACGAAACTCAGCCCTTCTTGTTTTACCACCCAATGGTTAGGGGAAAACATTCTCCTTGTGCATTCCTCTGTGTGCTCCTCTCTCTCTCACCCTTCTCCACAACCAGGCAATCTCCTCTCCACAGCATCCAGGATCCATTTCTCCCCTAAGTCATGACGCCACACTTCATGTCTTCTTCAATGTGGCCTCTTCTCTCCCTTTAGTTGTGGAGTTTGTTCTATCAGTCTTTGGGTCGATTTCTGGGGTATTTAAGATGATTTGATATCTATCCAGTAATGTGAGTGGGACGTGAAAAGCCTAGGGGGATACTACTCCACCCCAAAAATCATAATATTTAAAGAATGTATTTGACACCAACTAATCCAATAACTCTACTACCACAGCCATTTTTTTAAGAGAAAAAAGAAAATTCCCTGAATAGTAAGTAACCTAACTAAAGCACATTGTGAACCAGTAGCAGAGCCAAAATTGGACTGGTAGGTTCCTGATCCCCATCATAGTTCTCCTTCTACTTTGTCATGATATCCATTCCTTGCTACATCTTGTGGATTAAAACACATAAAAAATCAGCCTTACATATTTATACTGATTACAGCTGAAAAATACACTTAGTATATGGTACATATTCGTACATATTTAGTACAAATTTGTTAACTTCATATTTGGTAATTAGTACCTATTTGGTAATTTCTGAAACTCTGAATTTAATTTCCCTAGTTGAACAGTAAATAAACTGCTTTCTATAATACATAACAAGGTCAAATCACAGTCATGAAAGCTCAAGCTCTAAGCATTTTTTTCCTTCTCAGTTGTGAAATTCAGTTGTTCCAATATTTCTACACAAGTCCAATCACTATTATGAAGTAGTTTGCTCTCAGTGAGAAGCTAACTCTGGAACATATTGGAGTTAAACATGACTTAGACCACAATAACACAATAATGCCTTGCTCTCTTCTTATATATTTAAGACCCATTTCCCTTAGATGTAGAAAGACTAATAATATAAAGATCCTGCCCCTTCTTCATACAGCTGCTGTGATCCCAAAATAAAATTATTAACATATGTGAGGCGCCTGGGTGGTGCAGTCAGTTGAGCATCAGACTCTTGGTTTCAGCTCGAGTCATGATCTCAGGGTTGTGGGACTGAGGCCCATATCAGGCTCCATGCCTTGCCCAGAGTCTGCTTAGGATTCTCTCCCCTCTCCCTCTGCCCCTCCTCCCTACTCTTTCTAATAAATAAATAAAATCTTTTTAAAAATTGTTAATGTATGTGAAATGCTTCCAAACGTATGATGCACCATATAAATACAATGTAAAAGATTATACCAGTAGGGATTAAACAATAGTAATAAAACTTGTAATAAGGTCTTCCTAACAAACAAACATGAATTACTGACAGTTTTAAGTTCTTAAAGCTTTTATTACAATCATTCAGATGCCAGATGGTATTGCAAAAGGCTTTATAATGAGAACTATAACTATATATTTCCTAGATTAAGACTACATGGGCTGCCTTTTAATCATCATGGAAAACTGTATCAGAATTCAACATATTCAAGATCATCTAGGAAAAATAAAACCCTCTAAACTGAAATTCTCTTCTTCTAGCACCTAAATTACAGCATGTGAATAGCAGTATTTGTGAGATCAAATGGGAGTCTTTGGAGCCAATAAAAGGAGATCCCATTGTTTACAATCTTCAACTCATCAGTCAAAAAGGAACTGACCTGGTAAATTCTTGCAAATTTAGTCTTTAAAATTTTATAATTTTATATTCTACCAGGAATTGAGCTCTTGTTGAGGAGTAAGATATCCTTTTAGAATGTTTAAAGTAATGAAATCTTATCCAAAAGCCCTACCTTCTCCCTAAAGCTTTATGTACATGTTATTTTGGGATGTATTTGCTTACCCAATTAACATATTACTGTTCAATGATTTGATATTTTCAGATTTTACTTATCATATGCATAACTCATCCCAAACCAAAGCAATTAAAGTTTAACAATAATAAGTCTTTGTTATTTCTTACACTGGACAAAAATACCTGAACAGTACTGGGTCCTCATGATATTAGAGACTGTAAGCATAAACTTTTAGTTTTGCTTTGAACACATTTATGAGGTGAATGGGTTAATTCATAATTTTCATGTTATCAAAAACTATACCATATTTTTTATTTGGTATGATAATATAATTTTCATTTTATCTCATTTTTCTTTAGATATATAATGGACCAAACACTTCATTCTCCTTTTCCAACTTTGTAACAAATGCACACTATCGCTTCAAGGTCTGCGCTGGACGCCAATATCAGAATTCTGCTGGGATACAAGAGCTCTGGGGACCATATAGCCCCAGCGTTCTTTTCTCAACATATAAGCAACATCCAGGGCCTGGAAAATGTGGTGGAGGAAAGGCAGGAAGCAGCCCTGGTGAAGAGAAAGATGAAAAGTTCCGGACAGAAATGACTGATGATACATTTGTCCTAATACTTGTGATAGGATTTGCACTAGTTGCTATTCTGTGTGCTGTTATAATTCAACATTTTCTAATCAACTAATGTATTTTTATGCATTTTACCTTTTTAGGAATTTCTAAAACAAATTATATCAAATATAGAAATTGCTAGATACATCTCAATTCTTAGTGTAAATCTCATTTGGTAGAAATCCTTATAAACATTTATCTGACAGTAGAAGAACTGCCTTAACACTCAAGAAACTCATTGTGACAACAGAAGTGATTTTATAAGGAAATAGGTCTATTTTAAATTTGAAAATGTTAGCAACAAATACAATTCCACTAGCATGTAAAACTACCTAAAACTTCTCATGAAAGTTATTCTCTATTAATTTTTCTAAGTAATATTTTGCAGATTTTTGAGAAGTATGAGAGGATAACATCAGTTTGGAATTTTATTCAGAAGAAAGTGGGAAAAAATCAATTCTATGCATCAACTTACATTCATATGAAATAATAAAAATATATCTACCAACTGTCTCTACTGTAATTTTTTTCACAGTAACATATACAGCTGTTTAACTTTTACCCTGGTAACTACTTTGATAGTGGGTAAATAGTAACTTATTGGCACTTTGTGAGTACAAGCTGGAAAGTGGGGAGCCACTTTATACTATTCTAAACTCTAAAATACACCCAGCGGTGGTTACCCTGCAATCAGAATGATTAAACATACATATAATGACTCACATTTGTACACAGTATATTAAAATGATTTCTTCTGGTGAGAGACAAACTAGCACACAGGGGAGCTTGTGGGGGAAATAAATCCCCATATCGAATGGCTTGGATAGTGAGGCCAAATTTTGTGGTTTGTTGCAACCAGCAGGGCTTGAAACAGAGCGTTAAAGGTCAGTGGGCTTGGCTGGGATAGAGCCCAGAGGGCGGTGTACTACTCCAGAAGAAAATGCTGGCAAACAACCTATGGAAACAGTGTGAAAACAGTGATCTAAGGAGTGCCTAGGGCACACAGTGGGGAGGTTATTCACTCATCTCAGAGCCCATCCAACAGAGTGTTCACAGAGAGATCCTCCAGGAAAAGAAGGGACTGTGTCAGGCATCACTTTCCTGTACCTTCTCCTCAGCAAAAGCACAGGGCTACCTGTGGGAACCAGCACAGCACTGATACTTGCTACCTAAGTTGCTTACACAGAGCCCTGCCCCCCCCCCCCACGCTCCCATGGAATCCCCGCTCCTAGTCATGTTCGCCTCGGTCCCAGCACAGTAGGCCCCATCCCCTAGAAGATTAGCCAAACCTCTCCTCATGCCACATCTCCCAATACAGGAGTTTTGCAGAGCCACGTGACATCTCATTTCACAGACAGACCAGAGGACACCTAGTTAAAATGTGCCACATTCAGGCCAGGGCCCAAACACTGCCAACAATAGGCAAAGAGGGACTCTGCAGATGACTGGCCTGAAGGATAAAGCAGCCAACACAAAACAGCAGAGCAAACACAGAACCCATTGGAGACAATCCCAAAAGTGCCTGGCGCTGGGGGACATGGGACACTACACAAAGTCACTACTCAGGGCACTTCTTCATAAGGCTATTACCCTCCAAGAACAGGAGATACAGCTGACTTTCCTTACACAGAGAAAAAGGCACCAAAACCTAAATAAAATGAGAAGAAAGAGAAATTTACCCCAAACGAAAGAACAGGACAAGGCCATGGCCAGTGATCTAAATGAAGCAGATGTAAGTAACATGCCTGATAAAGAATTTAAAGTAATTATCTTAAGGATACTCACTGGACTTGAGAAAAGAGTGGAATACATGAGTGACACCCTTAACACAGAGATAAGAAATAATACGGCAGAGACACCTAGGTGGCTCACTCAGTTGGGCATTTGCCTTCAGTTCAGGTCATGATCCCAGGGTCCTGGGATTAAGCCTCTGTGATGGGTTCCCTGCTCAGCAGGGAGTCTGCTTCTCCCTTTCCCTATGCCCCTCCCTACCCCACTCACACTCTCTCGTGCTCCCTCATTCTCACTCTAATAAATAAAATCTTTAAAAAAAGAAATAATATGGCAGAGATACAGCGTTCAATAACCAAGATGAGAAAAACATACTAGACAAACTATAAGAGACTCTCAATCATAGGAAACACTGAAGTTTACTACTGGAGGGGAGGCTTGGGAAGATGAGGTAACTGGATGATGAACATTAAAGAGGGCACATGATGTAATGAACACTGGGTGGTTATATAAGACTGATGAATCACTGAAATCTACCTTTGAAACTAATAATACATTCCTTATTGGGGCGCCTGGGTGGCTCAGTTGGTTAAGCGACTGCCTTCAGCTCAGGTCATGATCCTGGAGACCCGGGATCGAGCCCCACATCGGGCTGCCTGCTCGGCGGGAAGCCTGCTTCTCCCTCTCTCACTCCCCCTGCTTGTGTTCCCTCTCTGCCTGTGTTTCTCTCTGTCAAATAAATAAAATCTTAAAAAAAATAATACATTCCTTATTAATTAGCTGAATTTGAATTAAAAAAATAAATTTAAAAAGATGAGTAACACACTTGATGGAATGAACAGCAGGATGCAAGAAACAGCAGGATGCAAGAGGAAGAAATTAGTAACCTAGGAGACAGTAATGGAAAATAATCAAGCTGAACAAGAGAAAAAAGAGCAATTATACAACATGAAAACAGACAGGGAACTCAGTGACTCCATGAAACATAACAACACTCATATTTTAGGAGTCCCAGAAAAAGAAAGGGAAAGGGGCACAGAAAATTTATTTGAAGAAACAATAGCTGAAAACTTACCTCATCTGGGAAAGGTAACATACCCAGATCCAGGAGGCACAAAGACCTCTCATCACAGTCAACAAAAGCAGATGCACACCAAGACATATTGTAATGTCTTAGCAAAATATAGTGATGAAGAAACAAGTTTAAAAGAGTAAGATAAAAGAAGACAGTGAGTTACAAAAGAAAATCCAAAAGGTTAGCAAGGGATTTCTCAGCAGAAAGTTTCCAAATCAGAAAGGAGGGGCATGATATAGTCAAAGTGCTGAGTGGGAAAAATCTGCAGCTAAGAAAAGTCTATCCAGCAAGGCTATCGTTCAGAATAGAAAGAGAGATAAAGAGTTTCTCTGACAAACAAACTTTAAAAAGTTTATGACTACTAATACAGCCCTGCAGGAAATATTAAAGGTGATTCTTTGGGTGGAAAGGAGAGAACAAAAGTAACACTATAAAGGTAGTAAAAATGAGTATTTTTTTAAAGATTTTATTTATTTGACAGAGAGAAACACAGCTAGAGAGGGAACACAAGCAGGGGGAATGAGAGAGGGAGAGGCAGGGGGAATGAGAGGGAGAAGCAGGCTTCCCACTGAGCAGGGAGACCGATGTGAGACCCAATCCTAGGTCTCCGGGATCATGACCTGAGCCGAAGGCAGTCGCCCAAACAACTGAGCCACCCAGGTGCCCAAAATGAATATTTCTTTAAAAATTCAGTCAAGGAGGTCGGGAAGATGGCAGAAGGCCAGGTGACCACATTTCGGGAAGTCCCCTGAAGTGAGCTCAATTCCAGCAAAAAACACTACAGGAACACTGTGAGCACCCATGAAATCAGCCTAAAATGTGATATTTCGCACTTCTGGATCACCACCGGGGACAAGGACCATCGGCAAAGAGGTAGAGAGAAGTGAGATGGAGGGTTACCCAAAAACAAGGGGCATGGGGGAGGAAGCCCACAGAGGTGACCCATTGGAAGGCAATAACCCAGCACAAAAGTGCTCTGTGTTCGGGGAACAACAGCAAATTACAGTCTGACTCAAAGCAAACAGAAACGAAGTGCCTGAGGGGCAGCCGAGGAATTGGGGATATAGATCTTCAGAGAGAAAGTGCTCCCAGTGCCGAGCGAGGGAACCCGGCAGAGCCGGCGGTAACGAGTCTATTTTTCCGCTGCTTTTTTTTTATTTCCTCTGCTGCTTTTCTCTCCCGCTTCTCTCCACCCCATGGGCCAGGCACGGACCCCTCAGGGAAGGCGATTTTGCAGACTTGCATGGGACATGCGGGGCCTCAGGACCTCAGTCCCTCCTGCCTGGGGGTCACACAGACTCCCTGGGCAGAGACAAGGTCGCACAACCCAAAATCAGTTGCAGTTTCATGGCGCGGGAGTGAAACGGCAAGCAGGGGCTTTGGACAGAAATCAAAACAGCATCTGCGCCCGCCTGGCTGTGACAGGCAGCCAAGGGGGAGGATACAGGGAGAGACTGTGAGCCCCACCCCCCATCGTCCAGAGAGTTGCTAAATAGGGGCTCTCTCTGGGAAGGAGATATGGGCACAGACATCTTGCTCCAACCTGACTTCCTCAACAGCTGAAAAAGGCTGTAAAAGAACCCCCCCCCCCCGCCCCGGCCGCCTGGGTGGCTCAGTGGTTAAGCCACTGCCTTTGGCTCGGGTCATGACCCCGGAGACCCAGGATCGAGCCCCACATCGGGCTGCCTGCTCGTCGGGAAGCCTGCTTCTCCCTCTCTCACTCCAGCTGCTTGTGTTCCCTCTCTGACTGTGTTTCTCTCTGTCAAAATAAATAAAATCTTTAAAAAAAAAAAGAACCTCCCCTCAGAGAACCGAACCCTGACAACCTGGTTACAATAGACTCCAGTCCCTAGGAAGGGGGCGGAGAGACGCAGCCCAGGTAGAAGGGACTGAAAACAACGCGGCAGGCCCCGCCCACAGAAGGCAATTCAAAGGACAGGAGGACAACACCCAAACTGTAAAACCCCAACATCTGGGGGAAAGGCAATTTATTAAACTCCCGGTACTGTCCCAAAAGCTGTATACTTTAATAATACAGTTTTTCACCTTATTTGCTTTTTTAACTTTCTTCTACTTTTACTTTTAAAGTTTCCACATTAAACTTAAAAATTCTTTCTCACAGTTTTTGTTCTTTTAAATTTTAACCCACTTTTTATCAAAACATGATATGCAATACAACACTCCATAACAATTTTTTACCTTGAAATTTTTTCAAACACATGCCTGTGTTTTCTGTTGTTGTTGTGGTTGTTGCCTCTTGGATGTTTGTTTGTTTTATCTGTTTTTTCCCTTTCTTCTCCTTTCCTTTATTTTTTCTTTTACATATACATATAGTTATAAGCTTCAAGGTAATCCTACATCCCTATTCAATACTACCCCTATATACAACCAGTTCTAATCTCCCTGTATCTTTAGAAAGTGGGCTCCTCCAACAATAATAATAAGACAAACGGGAGGATCTGAAATACTTTCCTTGCCCACAAGGAGTGTCTTCCCTCACCTTCCCACCCTAGTCTGTCAGTGTTTCTATATAATTGTTTTTGCCTTTGTATCATATAAATACTGGTCTTGGGGGTCATTCAGGTTGGGCTTCACTTTTTGATCTCTTCATTTACTCTTGATGGCCTTTTTCTTTACCCTGTAGTAGTTTCAT
>PITA01033867.1:0-12257 GCA_004023965.1 Spilogale gracilis | reverse complement strand
ATGTTGGAAGATATTTTCAACATGCAACTAATAAAGAATCACTATTCAGAATATATAAAGAACATACATAAATCAATAATTTAGAGGACCAATAATCTTACAGAAAAAAAGGGAAAAACATAAACAGACATTTTATAGCAAAGGAAATATGAGTGGCTAAAAATGCATGAAAATATATCTATCTTCATTAAGAATTAACAAAATAAAAATTTAAACCATAATGAGATACTTTTTCGCACTCAATTTCAATTGCTTAAAATTAAGGTTTTTGGTAAATCATGAGTTGTTAATGATGTACAACAACAGGAAGCCTTATGTACTACCAGTGGGAGTGCAAATTGGTATGCCACTTTGGAAAACAATATGGCACCATTTAGTAAAGATGGTTTTTAAAATATTCTAGTTTATAAACTGAAGGTTGGAAACGGTGATATTTATGGGTTTATTATATCCCATAGCTTATGGACATGTTAGAAATAGTTTTGTCTTGGGCTCAGTGGGTTAAAGCCTTTGCCTTCAGCTCAGGTCATGATCTCAGGGCTCTCTGCTCGATGGGGAGCCTGCTTCCTCCTCTCTCTCTGCCTGCCTCTCTGCCTACTTGTGATCTCTCTCTGTCAAATAAATAAATTTTAAAAAATCTTAAAAAAAAAAAGAAATAGTTTTCTCTTTATCATGTATTACTTTGTAATTCTTAAATAAATTATGAGCTGTGAGCCCAAAATGGCTCCCTTTTTCAAAGCAAACCACTGTGGTTGACTGAATATTGCTTAAGTCATGAAAACTCCAGCTTGAAACAAATCTGGAAAGAGGGTGAAGGGAAGAAATGAGAGATGTTTAAAGAAAATTTAGGGACCTGATTTAGCTCTTCATAACCAGAAAGCCTATTCCAATAGTTTGAATGGTTAGCATCCTGGTAAGCACATCACACAAATAAGAGCCTGAAGATCTGTTAAGTGATTTTGCCATTATTTATGGCCAACTTCCCCAGTAGGTCTCCGGCAGATAAATGAGATCTTATTTGAAGAATAAGCAAAGTCCGCTTCTATTACACTCTGATTGAAAAGAAAATGAAGTCAGCAGAGTTGTATGATTGAGCAAGATTCCCAGCTTTTCTGTGAAAATGGAACTCGGGACATTTCATTACACTCACCACTGAAGATGAAAATGCCTTGGGCCCCAGCGATCAAAGTTCCTTAGCCTGAATGAACAATAGTAACAGTGCACAGTGTGTGTGAGTGGGAAAGTGGGTTTGGGGCGGGTACTTTCTAAGCTGTGTGATAAATAAATCAGTGAAATATCGGTCCTTTGTTCTAGGATTTCCTTCCTAAGATCTCGCATTTGTAGAAATATTTGCTATTTTTTAATTGGATTCTTGGACATATAAAAGGCCACTCCACATGCCTATTAGCCATTTTCTGACTTCACTGCCTGGTTAAAGAAAAAGGCTTTTGGATTTCGACTTTGTTCCTTCCCAATTGTGTGACTTTTGGGGAACGTTTGTGCCTCAGAAGTAGAAAAGTAAGACTGATACCTGAGTCATCGGATTTCGTGAAGATTAAGTACCACGTCAAGAGTACTTGGTGCAGTGCTTAGCACACCATAGGCACTCAATAAATGCACATTCACAGCTTCTTATCTTCTAAAATTTCAAGCCCGGTGCAGAGTTGATCATAGCCCAGGAGGTGTGCAAAGCACGGCTGTGATCACATGTAACCCATGCCCTCGTTTTGCACACTGAGAGAAAGATAACCAGAGCTGCAAAAACCCGAGGCAAAAAGCTTGGGCCAGGGGGAGGTAGACAGAGCCGGAAACCACTGTACCTCTCTCTGCCACATGGAAATCTGTTCCCGTGTCTCAAGGCAGTTACGTAACAAAGCACTTGTATCTACTCATCTGCATGCGATCTGGGATTTCTGTCTGAGCAGTAGGTGATTAAAACCGCTCTGAAATATATCTTTCTGCTGTGCTGTCCTTTTACTGGGACAACATTTCAGTTCATTTCTCCAGAGTCCCTAATAGCTATCTGACTGATAGCTTTACTGTAAGAGCTGAATTCAATTTTTTCTTCTTGTGAAACACTCCCACTTTCTCACTTGTCACATATATAATTAATTTCAGCTGTCTGTTAAGAGTTGACAATGGCTGTATTTCTCCCCACTTGTTTATTCCATACAACTCAGGTTGAATTCCTCTAAAAGTAGATAAGGAAGAAGTTTCTTTTTTCTTTAAAAAGGACAAAAAATTGAAGTTTATTTATTTATCTGTATCTTTTGAGAAAATTATTCCTAGAAAAAAATTAAAGAAGGGTCTTTACTGTCCCAGTTTTCCAAAGTACTTAGGAAGCAGACATTTGTCAGTGTTTTAGGATTCTAGAGTTTATATGTAGAAATAGACTTTCAAAATAAGCTAAATGTTTTCCCAGAGGAAATTTGATGCCAGGATTTCCTAAATAAGCTGACTTCCCTCTAACGTGCCCCAAATGGAGAAAAAGAGCTTAGAATAATAAAAAGAGAAAATTTGAAAGGATTGAACCCAGGGAGAAGATAATTTCATCCATCCTTTTACATGCAGACAAGTATCATTATTTTAACTGATAGTGGAGAACAAAAAGCAAGAAATAATCATGCAGAAATCCTATGCCCAAAGTCCTAGGTAAGGCAACATTTTTTAAAAAAATGGTTAAAGACATGACAACTTGAGATATATTTTCCATGTTTGTAACTTTGGCCCCTTGTGTAAGTATAGAGCCTGAGGATATATTATCAGATCATTGTTTCAGAAGTTTCCTAGAGAAACTCATAGAACTTGCATTGAACAAAACATGATTTAAAAATATCTTTTTCCAAAGCATAATAAAAAGACTTTTCTGCGGAAATTTAAAACATAGTAATTGGAGACCAATAGGTGCTATTATGTTATAAGATGTGAGGAACTATATTTGATGGTATTATTTTTTTATTCGGTTGATCAGGACTTTAGCTTTTAGATAATATCTCTATTTGAACACAGCTTCAAAGTAATTTACCATTCAAGATGGCAAAGGTCCATTACTTTCATTTCCACTAAACACAGAAGACTTGTTATGATTATTTTTTGGCAGAACAAAAATAACATGTAAATCTCTTTTTAAATGCAAGGGGTGCTGGACTGTTATTACCAACACATTAGTTGAAGGATGTAGTCTGGCCAGCGTTGGTTTCCAGCCCCTGTGGCTTGGTCTGCATAGTGATGACAACATTACACCCACTTGCACATGGGTTGTGGACCACTAGAGTGCCCCACCTAACTATTCTTCCTGTGGTCTTCTTGTTTATTTAAAAACCAGGCAAACCATACTGTCTGCTTATAGATATCAATAATCTTTTTTTCTTCCTTTTTTACTAAAATAAATTGAAATTTGAGAAATCAATTATGTGATCCTGAGAACTGTGGGAGGTCCTGGTGGCTGCTGGATGGGATGTATGAAAATTTCATTCATCTGGATATGAAAGCTTGTCAACAGAATGGGCTAGATTTATGTCTTTAGCCTAGGTTTATCACTAAGGAATATTTTGTAATCTTAATAGTGTTAAAAATTTCTGTAAAAATTTAACAGTAAACTTAATTAAAATTTGATTTATACTGCCCAACATGCAAGATGTTGGTAATTTAACCTATAATTCATACTCAATGAATTTTCAGAATTATTGCCACTTAGAAAATTGCTAATATTAAAGTCCCACACATAAAAGTAGTTTTTAACATAATTGTATTAAAGAGGTTTCTGTTGTCTACATTTAGCAAATACTTCCACTTAAATATCATTATTTATTAATATTTTATTAATTCTAGTATCTATTGTTGGTTGATCATAAGTTTCATGCCTCACAAAAATGTTTACCCATTTGGAAAAAAATGACATTTCCTCAGCTTGGCATATCCTATGTGGAAGTTATCTGATGCCTAAGAACCAAGCCACTTTTATTTGTCAAACATGTCACTTATTTTATTCAAAATTATTTACATTCTTAAAATATAATTTTTATCTTAAGAACCTATTTCCATTCTTGGCTACTGATAACCATTTTGGGGGTGTAAACACTTCTGGTGATTCCCTGTTGTATTCCTGCTATCCCTGTGGAGTGGGCTGGAATATTCAGGAAGGACCAAGAAAGAACAGACTAGACCATCGGCTGCAGGTTGCTGCCACTGTTCTCAAATAGGCAGTCTGTGCGGTCTTAGTGATCCAGGAGTCTTTAGCATAGATGCATCTTGATCTGCTTAAACATGAGCCAAAATCTTCTCCTCCTGGTGTTATCTTTAGGGCACCCTCTTTCCAGGCATTACCCCAAGAGGCTTGCCTACACTACTGATGTTCTGTCTCCAATTTACTATCTACCTCATTTACATGTAATCTTTTTCTTTTTAATAGTTAGCATATGAAAAACCATGATATTAAGACAACCAAGAAGGTCTGAGCATGTGTAATTTACTTTTACCTGGACCCCTTTTACTCATGGGTGAAACCCCAAGGGATGTTTTATTTCTACTGCCTATCTAGGTCAGTGTCTTTTCCCCTCCTCCTCATAGGGTCCCTCTTAAAATCTCTCTGGAATCCACGGGTGTTTGTAGTTAGAGGACCATTTCCAAGTGACTCATCATACCACACACTATTTTAAGGAAGGGTGGGCCGGGCCATGTCAGTGTAGGGACTGGGGGCAGGCTGCTGGAAGGCAGAAAAGAGCTCCAGTTGCTAAGCAACCATGAGGATGCTTGGAGTTCTCAGATGCCATCCCATATGACATGTGACCAGAGACTAGGAGTGTAGTCAAGCATAATGACAATGATTTATTAGCTTAAAAAACAGAACAACACTGTAAGGCTTCTGGTAAAAAATAGCATGTTCTTTCTTCTATTCTTTTCTCTGAAGCCCACAGTTATCAAGAAAGAGAGCAGGAACTACAAAACTTACATCTTCAATGAAATCAGGAATTGGCTAAAACTCCAAAGGACAGCTTTTGAAGAATATGGCCAAATGTGGAAGAGCCTTGGGCTAAATGGAGAGCAAGCACCCAGAGCCAGTGCATGCAGTTCCAGATTTTAACCAGACCACCGTTGCTACTATTTGAAGAAGGCAGACGGGCCAAGGGGAAAATCTAGGAACCCTGTCTAGTGGTGGGGGCAGGGAAGACAGAGTTCCACAGTGTAGAAAAGCCAAGAGGGAAGTCCAGAAGGAGGAATTGACTTATTTTCATAACTTTTCACCAACTAGTTTCCTCATAATGAAAAATAATTTGGGGAAAAGTAAGATAGAGGTATAAAAAAAAAACACTAAAGTTTACTACATCTATAGATCTCTCTAGGAAGCCACAGAGACTTCTGTGAGTGATACACTCAGTACACAGTGGGCAACATAACAGTCCTGAAGACAGACACACAGAGTCAGAAGATATAGCAGAAAGGCATTGAGGCACACAAAAAATGGAACATTTTTAGATCCTTTGCTTATCCCATTTCCCCTCTGTTCACCCTATACTTGAGGGATTAGTGGGCCTAGATGGAATGGTCTTAGTTTAAAAATGAGAAGTAAGTGGTGCTTGCGTGTCTCTATCGGTTAAGCATCCACCTTGAGTTCAGGTCATGACTCCGGGGTCCTAGGATCAAGCCTCACATCGGACTCCCTGCTCAGTGAGGAGTCTGCTTCTCCCTCTGCCCCATACTCTATTCGTGCTCTCTCTCTCTCCTTCAAATAAATATATAAAATCTAAAAAAAAAAAAATGAGAAGTAAGTACAAAGGATCTACCTGGAAGCTCTGCATGGATATTATCCCAGAAACATAATTAGAAACGCATATAATAAGCAAAAAGTAGACAAATGATGCACATTAAAGGAATTACTCCAGGAAACAGAAAAACACAAATTCACAAAAAAAGGCTTTCTCTGCACTTGCAAAAATTCTCTAGGAAATAATCATTGTAAAAACAGTCTGCTAACATTAAAATATGAGATGAAACAAAACAAGAAAAGCCCATGTAAGGAGTTGAAAAGCAAGCTGGCAGTCCTTCAGTGAAGAGCTGATATTTTGCAATAAAACTACCACAGAAATAAAGGCTACAATCAAGGCGAGAAAGGAGAGAAAATAGGGCACTGCTAAAAGCAAGGGTAGTTGGAAGTAAATAAATGCTGTCTAAGATTAACAAATCATCACAGAGAGATTAAAGAAAGCTACCTAAAGTTATTTTCTAATTACTAAAAAGAGAAAGAATTCATACAGTGTCACTATTTTTAAAAAAGACAAAATCATACAAATAGCATCAGAATATTTACAAGCCTTCCAAACTGCCATCATGGAAAACTTCACATAGCAAGGCACAAACAAAATACACTGAAGATACTGAAAATATGGTAGGAAAAGGGGGTAATAAAATCAACAAATTCATAGAGTTGAGACAAAATTATTTTATTATGACTGTAAATCAAACACCTATAAAAATAGACTCCCAGAATGGCTTTAAAAGATCAGGTCCACAGGTTATGTATAAGAGGTATACTTGGAGCAAAATGACATGAAAAGATTAAAAGGGTGAAAGTATGTCAGGCAAAGGCAAACAAAATAAAACAGGAGTCACAATGTCAAGATAGGATAAAGTTGAAATAAAAGATAACTCCAAACAAGAATGCTTAAAATAATATGTGTAAACCCAAACGAAAAGCTAATGTTTATTTTTTTCCCACTAAATAACAAGCATTTAAAAGTGCAAAACTGCAGAAAATATTCAAAGGACTTAATACAGAAAATACAGCAGTTAGAATATTTAGTTTACTTTTTTCCCAGAAAGATCAAGTAGTCAAAGCCATAAATCTAAATTGTATAATTTTTAAAGTTGACCACACACACTTCTATTCAACTTCATATGCTGAAATTAGAGAATTAATTTTCTTTGCAGATGCCATTTAATTTTAACAAAACAAACACAGGTCCCAAAGGAATCTAAGTCAATTAAAAGAGTGGAAAAATCCACACAAGAATTTTAAATTACCGATAGTGAATTAAAAATTGAGATGCAAGATTTAACTGATCCAATGCTCATGGCCTATGTCCTAACATTCTAGAAGAATCAGTGTTCTGCAAAGATCATGGAAAATGGTTTCAGTCCAGTGCTTAGGTGATCAATCCTGGACAATGATAGGTTTTGACCCCTGTCCTCAATCATGGCAAAAGAGAGGTTGTTTTTTTCCCTGTCAATACTGATATTCCTGTACATCTAGCTGCAAACTAAAGACTTGACCCCCAACCCCTAATCATGCCAAGGAATGAGGCTCCTGAGTCCCCCAGATCTAAATGCTGAGTTGCCACTTTGCTTTGCAGTGTGTCCTGGCCTTTGGTCACACTAGGGAAGACACCTGTTCTTCCCTAGCTGTGAAGTTTAAAAGCTCCAGGTCCAAGGATTAGAGTCAGTCATCCTGAGTTAAATCCAGCCCTTCTAGGACCCCATGTGCTGTCCTAGGATGCAGTAGGCAGGGGATCTCTGCACATTTGTTTCTGCTCCTGTCTCCAAGTGGTTTTTTCAATAAATCTTCCCTCTTCTGCGTGACATGTATAGCCTCCGGCTACTTACCCTTGTTTGTATGATATTAATGGCAGAAAAACATCAAAATTTGTAAACGCTAAAAATTTTGCCCAGTTTCCTTAACTCCTGGTTAAAAGGAAGATAGCAAAACACACACACACACACACACACACACACACACACACACACACACACAAAACTATAATTACAGAACATTAGATAAGTACTTTATACAAAAACCAAAAAGGCTACTGCTAAAACTATGCTCAGAGGAATAGGTATATTATATTCTATATATATATAAATTGAATATTATAAAATATTTGTATGGCCTAAAAAAAGATGAAAAGAAGTCAATTTATTCTTAATCTCAGGAATCAGAAAACAGGGACCTTATAAAAAGTAATAAAAATAAAAAGTAATGCATTAGGAAGCAGATGAAAAGAATTAATAAAACTCAGAGCTGATTTTCTAAGGAAATAATAACATGATGAAAGTACTAGCAAGTTTTATCAAGAAGAAAAAACACACATTGAAAGGAAATTAAAAAGAAGAACAGGAAAACCTATTCATGCATCCAACAAATAGTTATTGAATTCCTACCATGGGCGAGACACATTTCTAGGTAGGTTCTGAGTATATAAAGAGAATAAGACAGACAAAACACACACACACACACACACACACACACACACACACACACACACACACACTACCGGCTTCATGGAGCCTGCATCTTCAACCCTGAAAATAAAAATGACAAGTAAGTAAAATGTGTATCATGTTGACATGATGTAAAACTTACACAGAGAAGTCAGCTGTGCAGTGGGGCTGGGTTCATGGATTGCAGTTTTCTGCAGGGTGGCCAGGGCAGTGACAATTGAGGATCTATCTCAAACTGAGGTTGGTGAGGGAGTAAGCTTGGATTGCATCTGGAGGAAACAATGAAGTCCAAGAGGAAAAGCAAGTGCCAAAGCTTGGGAAGTGACATCTTAGGGCTTGCTTTTGAAAAGAGCAGTTTGGTTGCTGGTTCAGAATAGGCTAGAGATATGACAAGGATGAGGACAGGAGAATGAGTGCATTGAAAAAGATTATTACCATTGTAAAATTAGTAGGTCTTATTTATGCAAAACAGGAAGTCTGCAATTCATGCCTTTCCTTTACGTTGGGGATTGGAGGGGCCACATAAAGGAGACAATGATCCAGTCTGTTCTCCTTGTAAATAGGACAGACCTCCTGCCATAAACATTAAGTTGCTTGTGCTAATAAAATGGCCCTGAGCTTCGGGGCACTTTAACTAGAATACAATGTTCCTAGCATGGCTTGTGGTCAACAAACCTGGACTTCATGGATTTATAAGACATGACTCTCCCTGGGTTATGTCATGTGTATTATTTTTCATAATCAAAATGACTCTGTCTGTGAAAATCATGTTATTATAATCCTCACTTAAAACTTCATCAGCTACTATGGCCTTGAGAGTTTCTAAAGCAACAAGGAAGGGTCCAGAGGATTCACACTAGAGCTCAAGGTCTCTGCCTATTCCATTTCACAAGTAGTTACTCTCCTGAAATTATTATTAATGAGACTTGGTACTGAAGGAGACTTGATTTGGAGGACTTATTTGATAATCTGACTCTTGGTGTTATCTAAGCAGTATTCCAGAAGAGAGAGGATGGTGGCTAGATTCAGGATAGTAGAGAAAAGGTGGTGAAAAGTGATAGGATTTTGGATATATGCAGTGGCCCAGAGCAGCAAAATTTCAAGAGAAATCGAATGAGGAGTAGGAGAGAAAGCACAGAATTAAGAGTGATTCCAAAGTGTTTGCCCTGGGCAACCTGTGTTGTCATCACAGCCTGGGGTTGGGGGCGGGTACTTGTATAAAGAGCAGATTTGAAGGAAAAATGAAGGGGTTCATATTGGACATGGTAAGTTCAAGATGTGCAAAAAGTACCCAAGTAGGATTCGTTAAAAATCTTGCTACAGGGGCCTGGAGTTCAAAGAGGAGCTTTGGGAAAATCATAGACATGAGGAAGTGCCCATGATGATGAACCAGAATGGGGTATTATGACTATGGACAGAAAACTGGAGGAGGTTCAAGATGTCATGTTCAGGGGTCAGAGAAATAGTGAGAGTCCACCAAAACCCTGAGAAGTGGCCAGTGCTACAGGAGAATGTCCAGGAAAGTGAAGAAGCTTTCAAGAAAGAAGTCATCAATTGTGCCAAATGCTATCGTGTCAAAAAAGTTGACTGTTAAGAATTAACCAGGGTTGTCCAGCTAAGGTGACGGGCATAAAAGTCTCACCAGAGTAGGCTCAAAAGAATACAGAAGGACATAAATCCAAGAGAGCAAGCCTATGTAACACTACTGAGGAGTTTGGCTAGAGAAGGAAAGAGAGAACTGGAGTGAAATAGGAGTACGAGGATTCTTCTCCTAACTTGGGAAAAATAAGAGCATATTTGGAGTGATAAGAAAAAGAGAAGAGAGAGGGAAACTCTGGTGCAGCAGAAAGGAGATAGCTGGAGACAGACAGTATGTGCAAGGAAGGATGGCTAAGTGACAGCAGCCTGGGGCACCAGAAGGCACACTGTGCAACAAGAATGAAGCAGCATGTGAGGCAGAAGCAGGGGTTGGTGGAACATGATAGAGGACATCCTTCTGGGAGGTAGAGAGCAGAAGTCACTAGTTGAGAGACAGAGAGAGAGCAAGAGGGACTCCTTTTGTAAAGAATAGAAATGATGAAATAAGGGGAGATGGATGGATAGACACAAATAATTAATATTTTTACCAGGCTGCCGTAGGGTCCATGGTGGTTAATGGTGCTGGATTGTGAGACTCACAGGATAGCTGTGCTTTTTCTCCTCCTGCGTTAGCTATGGGGTGGATGCAGGGAGCATACAGATCATGGCTTAACTCTGAGAATTTGACCGAGTGGGTTGGATGCAGGGCTGGAAGACGGTGATTTCATTCTTTGACCCTGGCTGGAATTGAAGGTGGGTAAGGACAGATTTAAGGACAGGAGAAAGACTCTTATACTTTCTGATACTGAAATCCTGTCTTCTTTGTACTTCTAATATCTTATCAGTGCTAACACGCAGAAAGCCTTTTGTCTTTAGTGTGTGTTTTATGTTAATAACTAGTGGCTAGGGTCTTCACATTGCCTTCTGCCTTCAGGTAAAGCTGGATGATAATCGCTGTTAAGATACCAGAGAAATATAGGAATCTATCCTGTCTGAGGATAGTTCCAGAGAAAGAGGTCTCATGGCCCCTTACTTTCTTTGTAAGGAACAGAGCAATCTTCTTCTACCCATATAAATTCTATCTCTTACATAAGCAAGAAGCATTGGGTTTTGCTTTGTGGCTTTTACTTTTTTTTCCTTTAGCTCCTGTAATGCTTTATTCATACTTTTTGAGGGATTATACACAAACATAACTTTAACTTCTCCTTCAAAATGAATTACAGTTTTATTTTTTAAAATTATACTTAAAAAAGAATAGAGGCCTTAGAATTATCATTGAAATTAATATTTGTTATGACAAAGCTATGTGGGCTTTATATTTGAAGATGGGATGATCCAATTATATGACAAAATTTTGAAGTCGAAAACAGCTAGTACACCTGCATCACTGCATGTGCTTTAAATTTGTTTTATTTTACCAGCAAAGCACATTTCAAGTGATAATTGGCATGCTCTTTGTAAAAGTAGAACAATATGCTATTCATGAGGGTTCTAAAACTAAATGATGAAACTCATTCTTAATTTCTTTATATTCAATACACTTTTAATGAGAAGTCAATAAACTTAGAATGTTTACAGGGACGCTATTTTGAGTCGGTTAATGTTTATTTTATTAAGGGAAGGGTTTGGTGGTAAAGCTGAACAGTATTCTGGATGAGTCTTGAATACAGGACTCATGATATCAGTTGCTGAATCATTATTTCAAGCAAATGATTTTCACTGTATATAAACATATTTGCTCTTTTCAATTTATTAATGATGTACGAGTTGACTATAGAGGTATATAGACACAGCTTATTAATTCACATAAGTATCATTTATTGTGCACCTATTGTGTACCTAGTGCTACCAAGCATGTGAAAGGTAGAAAGGTAGACAAGACTTGGACTTCACTCTTGAATATGGGCAACAGATATATGTACCTTTAATTATAAAATGATGTAATGTGTGCCATTTAATATATTAAAAATGACACTGAAAGAACTAAGATGAGAATAAATACTGTTTGGAAAGGTGGTCTGATACTAATAGAATATCAACCACAAAACAATTTTGTATAATAAAATCTTTTTTTTAATTCAGCAAAGCATTTAGAGAACATATGGTGGCAATATTTTGGAAGCAATCGTGCCTTGCAAATATAATTATACTGACAGTAATCTTTTTTGGAGGATGATAAACATATGTGAAAAACAATGTAGTACGATCCAGCAATGTAACACTGAAAAAAAAGTTGAAGTAGAAGAATAATAAGTGTGGGTAGCTTATTCAGGAATTAGTTGGAAAACCAGGCCCTGCACTAGAATGATGTTATTTAAAAGAGATGAAGAGGGGAAACTGAGTGGTTTAGTCAGTTGAGTGTCAGAATCTTCATTTAGACTCAGGCTAGCATCTCAGGATGGTAAGATAAGTCTCCATGTTGAGCTTGTGTTCAGCAGGGAGCCTGCTTGAGATTCTCTTTTTCT
>PITA01033866.1:0-12295 GCA_004023965.1 Spilogale gracilis | reverse complement strand
GACATGTCTCCAAAGGCAAAGGAGACAAAAGCGAAAATGAACTTCTGGGACTTCATCAAAATAAAAAGCTTCTGTACAGCAAAGGAAACAGTCAACAAAACAAAGAGGCAACCCACAGAATGGGAGAAGATATTTGCAAATGACACTACAGACAAAGGGCTGGTATCCAAGATCTATAAAGAACTACTCAAACTCAATATCCAAAAAGAAGATGAACACATCAAAAAATGGGCAAGAGACATGAAGAGGCACTTCTCCATAGAAGATATACAAATGGCTAACAGACACATGAAAAAATGTTCAGCCTCACTAGCTATCAGGGAAATTCAAATAAAAACCACACTGAGATACCATCTTACACCAGTCAGAATGGCCAAAATTAACAAGACAGGAAACAACAAGTGTTGGAAAGGTTGCAGAGAAAGGGGAACCCTCTTACACTGTTGGTGGGAATGTAAGCTGGTGCAGCTGATTTGGAAAACAGTATGGAGATTCCTTAAAAAATCAAAAATAGAGCTACCCTATGACCCTGCAATTGCACTACTGGAGATTTACCCCAAAGATACAGATGTAGTGAAAAGAAGGGCCATATGTACCCCAATGTTCATCACAGCAATGGCCACAATCGCCAAACTGTGGAAAGAGCCAAGGTGCCCATCAACAGATGAATGGATAAAGAAGATGTGGTACATATATACAATGGAATACTATGCCTCCATCAGAAAAGATGGATATCCAACTTTTGTAGCAATATGGACTGGACTGGAAGAGATCATGCTGAGTGAAATAAGCCAAGTAGAGAAAGTCAAGTATCACATGGTTTCACTTACTTGCGGTGCATAAGGGATAACCTAGAGGACAGTAGGAGAAGGAAAGTAAATGGGAAGTAGGGTAATCCAGGGAGAGAAACGAAACAAGAGAGACTTTGGACACAGAAAGAAACTGAGGGACTTGGAGGGAGGGGGGTGGAAAGATGGGAGAGCCTGGTGGTGGGTACTGGGGGCACCTATTGCATGGAGCACTGGGTGTGGGGAATGGGGAATGAATCTTGGAACACTGGGGAAAAAAATTTAAGTAACAATAAAAAAAAAAGGATGGTCCTACAATTCCAAGAAGCCCATGGCTTGTTTTGATTCTCCTTCAGGCAAACAAAATATAAGAGAAAGCTTTCTGGGAAGAGTTTGGTTGACTATGCCTAATATGATTAAACTTGTGTAGATAGAGTACCATGCTACAATTGAGGAGTTCTGGTCTCAGATCTCTTATTGTTCAACTGTTATGTTGTGGGCCCTTGCCTGTATTTCTTTCTCTACCCTTTCTAAAATAAAGGATTTTGACTATACCTTGTAAGTTCACAAACTTCACTGCCACAAAAACAACCTTATTGAGGTTCCATTTTATTGGGAAGTTACCTAATGGGTTGGCAGGCTCTTAACTAAGGTTTGTTGGTACATGAGGAGACCTAGGGGTCCAAAGGGGACAATACCTGAAAGGCATGAGGTGTTTGGACTGACTCCTTTCCAGCATCAAATGAATAGGAAAGGAGCAGGCAGGGGACGAGGATGGCAGAGGCTGTAAACCTGTCCAGACACAGTACTTCTTACACCAAGAATTGGACTCTGCAATCATTTGGTTGAGCATGTGAGCATAAACTTTTTAAAAAAAAATCTGAATCAATGGTGCCATAGATACCTAAAAGATCTAGATGAGAAAGGGCATCCTAAAGCAACTGTGCAGGTCCATATTCAACCAGGAAACCATTGTAGGGCTGAAAACGAATCATGGCAGCCATCAACTGAAGCCCGGCATTGGACTACTCAGACTTTGCAGTTCTTTATCTACTGGCATTCAGGAACAAGACTGACCCTTCGGACTAAACAATCCTCCAGGATGCTTAAGTAATTTTGAGAACAGGGATAATCGAACAAGAACAAGAAATATGAACTTCCTGTTAAAAAGAGAAATGGCAGGCTGTGCTCATCATTGGAGAGGTGAAACAAAAGGCATGGGATTATATTTGTACCTAAAGCTAGTGACATGGGTAACTCATATCTGGTTGTGACGATCTAAGGCTAAACAACATACTCAGACAATTACCAGGATGATTTCTATCACTACCAGAATGCCTTAGGCCAGAAAAAAAGAGCCCTGTATAAGAAAAGGAAACGCTAGTGGAAAAGGTGAGGCATGCAGGATAGGGAGAAGGGAGAGATGAGGCCAAGATGGTAAGGTCGCAGCAGGAATACCTTCTAGCATCTAGGATTTATAGGGTCCTCCTTTTCTTTCCCTAGGAGGACCCAAAAGTGCTTTTAACTATGGGTTATACCTACTGCCTATGAATGAGCTAGTAATTCTGCATTTTTGAAGACCTCCAGATAAATATTCATCTCAAAATACCTATACCAGGAAAATCACCAGAGCACTAATTCCTTTTGGTCCTCAATTTATTAAAGGTCTGCAACACCAAGTTGATTTGTAAAAAGGTACAGTAGCGCAGCTGGTAAAGGCTAGTTAATTCTTTTTAAAATGGGGACCAAAATTTCACACTAAATAAAAAACTAGTTTAATAGGAACTTAATCTTGAATAATAAAGCTAAGACTTATAAAAGATAGATTTATATCAGGGCACCTGGGTGGCTCAGTTATTAAGCATCTGCCTTTGGCTCAGATCATGGTCCCAGTGTCCTGGGATTGAGCCCTACAGAGGGCTCCCTGCTCAGAGGAAGCCTACTTCTCCCTCTCCAGCTCCCCCATGCTTGTGTTCCCTCTCTTGATATCTCTCCCTGTCATAAATAAATAAAATCTTTTTAAAAATAGATTTATATTACATTTAACAAAGTTGATGCTAAATTACAATTATGCCTTAATTTTAAAAAAAGATCAATTGCATGAGGAGTTTCTTGAAAGAGGGATTATTATTTTTCTTTTTCTATTTTATTTTATTTTATTTTATTTTATTTTATTTTATTTTATTTTATTATTTGAGAGAGAGAGAAAGAGCACCTGAATGAGTGGGGAAAGAGAGAGAATCTCAAGCAGTCTGTGTGCTGAGAGTGGACCCCAAAGCAGGGCTTAATCTCACGACTCTGGGATCATGAACTGAGGGAAAACCAAGAGTTGGATGCTTAACTGTCTGAGACACCCAGGTGGCCTGAGATTATTATTTTTCCAAAAAATTGCATGATAGTCTCATAAGACATATTTTACTTGATATTCAAGTTTGGCTTTTTCGGTGTGGTCTTAAAGTAATTTTTAAAAATCTAGGACATTGTTAACTTTCCAGTGCTTCCCTTAATCCTTTAATAATCCAGTCATTTTCCACCTAGGGTTACATCCCAGCCTCACCCATACTAGATTTCTCTCCTTCAATTGGTCACCAGGTTAACTTTGCCAGACTTGTGTTGTTCAAAGCTTTGAGTGTGATCCCAACAATTTTCCAACATTACTTTCACCAATCTTATACATTTTTGAATATTTTGTTTTTTGTATTTTAGTTGTTGTATGTTAACAATGTCTGACCATCAGCAAGAGACAGGCCACAAAAGGCCTTGACATGAGGAGCTGAGAAATACTTGACCATTAAGGTGGGATGGTTGTTTGCCATATCATCAGTGAATATTTTCTGGCTTTGATGGTTTTTGCTTGCCTCTGACTTTGGCTTCCCTGTGAATCCTGCAACCTCATAGCCATAGAGACTCCTATAATGAATACAGGATTAACAAGACTCCCTATAATTTGAAACTCATATTGTCTCAGAAACTAAGTTCCTCATCCAACTTGAAAGCCAATTTAGCCATTCATATATGCAGGCTGGAGTATGATAATTTGCTTGCAACTATACTCACTCTCACTTGTGAATGAGTTTTATGACAAATGCACCCTGGTCTGCGAGTATACCAGGAATCTAGCTTCCCTTCCAGCCAGAAGGCAACAGCTATGTGGCAGCTTCCTGGGCACTGCAGCATTACTGACTGTTCTATAGGATGAAGCAAGGCACTGATTATAAACCCTTTCTGCCTCTAAAGGTTCATGGAGACTTTCTCTACATCAGTGAAGACACGGCTCTGGGTGGGTAGTTCCAAGTGTACTACAGTGGGGAGCTAGGAGCACTGGTAGGAACACTGGCAGATCCTTCTTCTAGCCAAAAGTGACTTCTAAACTCAGTGCTACCTGGATATTTATCTCTGTTTAGTTTCACTGCCTGATTTCTTTAGATATACTACGTATGGTTTATTTTTAAATACTGAGAATACAGGCCATTATTCATGGTTGGGACATAGTTTACCTTGATCCTTTGGTGGAGAATCCATGTGCATAAGTCATTTAAAGCAAGCAAACCAGGCAGGCAGGAAGAGAACAGACAAAAAAAGAACAGAAATACCAACTCCCTTAATTTCTGATGTGTGTAGTCTCATTTCTAATTACGATTAAAGTTACCTCATTTTTTGTTTTGTGAGTTTCAGATATATTATTGTAATAATCAGGCAAAATGTTTTTTCCATGTCAATGTTGAAATTATTCTTGCTCCTTACAAAGTACAGAATGTATTAGATCTGAGGGTAGCAGTAACCGCTGAACTATAACTTAAATGGTTTTATGCTTTAAACCACAAAAAGTCAACGACCACATTTCTAGTACATGAAATTAAGACCCTATTTATGGAAATCGAATTCACATGATAAAAAAAAATTGGATCACAAAATAAATTTAAAATTCTAAAAACATTTACATACTTTTCTAAAATATTTTAATTTATTTATTTGACAGAGAAAGACCGAGAGAGAGGTATCACAAGCAGAGTGAGTGATAAAGGGAGAAGCAGGCTTCCTCCTGGGAAGGGAGCTCGACATGGGGCTCATTCCCAGGACTCTGGAATCATGACCTGAGCCAAAGGCAGCCACTTAACAACTGAGCCACCCAGGCACCCCTACATACATTTTAAAAACATTTTAAAAACCCCTACATACATTTTAAAAACAACTGAGCCACCCAGGCACCCCTACATACATTTTAAAAAGCTACATTGAGAGAATCCATTATTATCATCAGCCATTAACAACTAACACACTGGAGAAAATATAGGAAATAGCTACTTTCAGACATTGTACAAAAGCAGTGTTGGGTTTTTCTTCCTGAGAAAAGGAAAACAAGTGGAGATAACCCTACCATTGACAAAGCTTTCTGTTTAGAAGAACCTTCTGGACTTTGATGCAAAGGGATGTAATGCAAAGAGAGCCTGGCTATCTTTATGAGTTGAGGAGATAACAGATTCGGCTTGGGGAGCCCAAGGTAATTCTGTGGGGCAGAATATACTAAAAAAATGGAGCCAGGCAGAGAAAGAACTGTAGAAATCAGCACAGCATCCTCTGGAGTCTTTAACCCATTGTAACAAGCTTAAAAGAAAGTCTCAATAGTGATCCCAAGTAACAAGTGCTTGCAAAAAAAAAAAAAAAAAAAAAAAAAAAAAAAAAAAAAAAAAAAAAAAAAAAAAAAAAAAAAAAAAAAAAAAAAAAAAAAAAAAAAAAAAAAAAAAAAAGAATCCCAAAACTCATAAAAGGAATATAATAAAATGAGTACTCAGAAAAAATAAAAATTTACAATGCCCAACATCCAATAAAGTTCAGAAATCATGTAAAGAAATAAGAAAATTTGACTTAAAACCAGGAGAAAAATTAATCAATGGGAATAGACACAGAAATGACAAAGATAATGGAATTGGTAGGCAAATACCTTAAATGATTGAAAATGAAAAGATTAAGATATTAATATCTTATAAACATGTTTGAGGATAGAAAAGAAAGCATGAATGCAATGATGAAAGAGGGAAATTGGAGAAATGATCCAAAGGGACCTTCTAAAAGTAAAAAAATAGGCATCCAATAAGAAAAATATAGCATGATGGGATTAGCAGCAGATTAGGCTCTGCAAATAAAGAATTAACTGCAGAGAGGACTGAGAGCATTTTGCAGGGCCCTGGAAATCTCCTATATCTTATCTCAATTGTGGCAGTGATTACACAACTATAAACACTTACCAAGTCATCAAACTGTGCACTTAAAATGAGTCAGTTGTACTGTGTACAAATTATACCTCAAGAAAACTATCTTAAAAATAGTAAATGAAAAACACCAGATAGAAAAGAATACATACTATAGGCATCCATATGCATGAAACTTCTATGACTCATCTATGGAAACAGAAAGCAGATCAGGGGTTCCTGGGGTTGGACTGGGGAGAAGGCAGGATGATGGACAGGTATAAGAATGATGGGAATGTCCTAGACATTCATTGTAGTGGTGCTTACATGAATGTATACATTTGTCAAAACTATCAAAATCTACACTTAAAATAGACACATCTTACTTTATGTAAATTATACCTCAAAGAGCAAAGAAATGGTGGTATTTAAGTCTTACTTTAAATGTGTTTTGAGGGCGCCTGGGTGGCTCAGTTGGTTAAGCAACTGCCTTCAGATCATGTACAGGTCACAATTCTGGAGTCCCAGGATGGAGTCCCACATCGGGTTCAGCAGGGAATCTGCTTCTCTCTCTGACCTCTCCCTTCTCATGGTCTTGCTCTCTCTCATGCTCTAAATAAATAAATAAATAAATAAATAAATAAATAAATAAATACATGTGTTTTGAGGGTAGTTGAGATTTTTTTCAGCAAGTCTGAACTAGTCAAGGCGCTTCAAAATTCATCCAATAATGTTTGGACTGAAGACACACTTTCTTATTCTTGGTAAATCTCCTTATACTGAGGATAAATAGTATTTAATGCCTCACAGAACATCAAAGTGAATTCAGAACAAAGGTAATCTGTTTCCAAAAACCTTCATTATCTATATCATCCTCAGAGTGAAATGCCTTTACAAATCTTTAAGAAGATACATTTCAGGGTGCCCGGGTGGCCTGGTCAGTTGGGCAAGGAACTCTTGGTTTCCTCTCAGGTTGTGATCTTGGGGTCCTGGGATTGTGGGACTCCACACTCAGGGGGAGTCTGCTTAAGACTCTCTCTCACTATCCCTTTACCCCTCCTCCCCTCTCTAAAATAAATAAATAAATCTTCTAAAAAATAATAAAGGTACATTTACATAATAAGTCTTTAAAAGGTAAAGAAAATGACAGCTAGCTGGATGTTTTTCACCTCCTTGGCTTATCAGGGTTGTTGGTTCCTTGACCATCTAGTCATTTAGGAATCAGAAATAGGAAAGTATTAGTGTAAGACTTGCCATGAGGCAATGCCCTGCTCTCCCTTTCAGAACTGAGGCACTAGATCCCCCATTAGCTTGGAGAGTTGACTGTCCATGGTCACTGGGATTACCCACTGCTGAAGGGAACTGCCTGGCCCAAGCTCACACCTCCCTCTCAAGGGAAGTCCACATCCAGTACACAGAAGATGGGGGTGGGGGGACAAAGGCCTGGCCCCCTGCCTCAATTAGGACCACTTGGGAGGGCTATCTCAGCTTTACAGGTGCCCATGGTACCAGCTCAGGTCTCTACTGCAACTTCAGGCAGCTCAATTTCTCCCTCTCTCAATTCTGTTTCCCTCATTTCTCACACTTGCTTTCTTAAGGGAACATTCCAGGAAATCTCTTGTACAGGGAACCTGCATCTGCAGGTCTGTTTCTCAGAAAACTCCGCCTGAAGCAGTCAATAAACAGGAGGGAGAATCACCTTGTCTGGTGTGATCTCTCTATGACCAGGTAAAACAAAAATATCCAAACTTCACTAGCTTTTTCTTCATTACCATAATTGGTTATAAAATATAATTTAAAAATCACAATCACAATAGCAAAAAATATGTGAAAAGAATATTTAGCAATAAACACAAAACACATGTAGGACATATATGATAATGTGGTACTAAAAATCTGTATAAAAAATGTAAACAAATGGAGGAAAGTATATGGTTCTTATGTAAGAAAACTCGATCCTGAGATCTTAGGATCTTATAGATCCTAAATTAATCTATAAATATAGTCCAGATTTGAAATTTGATCAAAATAATACAAAGTTTGTATAGAAGACTAAACATGGAAAAACAGGGGAATATTTTAAAGAAGAGCGGAGACTTGGGAAAGAGTGAAACTTACACATGAAATATGATAATATAAAGCTTCGATCACTTCCTCCAGAGGCTGGAAGGGCTTTGTCTAGAGGCTGAATCCTTCCATTGTGCTTTTCCACCTCTGCTCTTTCCTACTATAGCCACGACCTGTTTATTTTGTCTTTCCCATTCTGCTGTAATCTCTTAAGGGGACAATCTATGCTTTTCAAGATATATCTTCAGCACCCAACACAGTGCTTGGACAAAGTTTTAAATGAATGAATAAATGAATAACCACCAAAAAGTACCATTAAGTCAAGTACAAAACAGGCCACAGTGGAGCTTAGTCATTCCTTCCTTTGAGGAACCACTGTCATTATAATCTAAACCGATACTGATGTCATCAAGTAGTAAATACTTGTTTACCACAGATATGTCCCATTTTCTCTATGTGTATTTCTTAAATTTCTATTATTTTTTATTATTAATTTTTATTTTTCCATAACCAAGCCCCCAACCCTCCCCCAACCTCTCTATGTGTAAATTTACATGGAACTGTTGAATATTGCACACTTGAAACTAGTATGACACTGTATATGAACTAATTACATAAAACTTAAATTAAAGAAAATAATAATGCATGCATTTGTAAACACATCCTTGTATGAACAATTAAACTGCATGTCGGATTACATTCCTAAATCCACCTGGCAATAGAGACATGTAAAGCCGAATGTCTCAGCCCCCTTGAGGAGAAAAGATGCTTTAGATACTGTAGCCAAGAAATGAAAGTCAATGTCATGAGATCTATTTTTCCGTTGGGACAGTCAAGGAGGGGCACCACATTTACACCAGACCATGCTGACAGTGTCTAACTACGCTGAATCTTATCTACATGAGCAGTAAATGCCCTCACCCATCAACCTGGTAAGAAGGCAGGTTTGTTCCACCACTTCTCCTGGCCAAGGTTTCAGCCCTTCTGCTACCTAAGAGGTTTCATTTCAGAATCCAGATGATAAAGTACACAAATAGTACAATTCAAGCCCCAAGGAATTTTAACAATAAGCCCCTTTGCAAAACAAGGGAGCAAAATACGCTGTCCCAAGCTAAACTTTCTGGAGAGCCACATAGTGATTTGAGTACTGGTGCCCACATCCATTAGCCAAGAGCAGGATTCACCTGATTAATGAGAGGTTGAAGCTAGACTTAAGGTTACCTATACCCCAAAACACATTTCATTTTAAGTGGGTTAATATAGCCCCAGTCTGCCAACAGATTGCTGAGTAGGTTTCAAATTTCAGCTTTTATCAGCATGTTTCTCAGAGTTGCAGAAGGCCAACTGGGCAAATGGCTTAATGACAGCAAAATAAATGCATAGGCTCTGATATGATTAAAATTTGTTTTTTAAGGAAGATATGTAAATCTGATGAAAGGAAATTAAAGGAAAATTGTGCTTTAGAGCACCCCTGAAAATATAATGAAAACTCCCAAGTGAAAGGGGTACACAGGCCGTCTTTTGCCAACTAGCCTTCACATTCTTGCAGCTCCAGGGCCTGCGTACCCCTCCTATAGATGCACAAGGCCACAGATTTGCTGTGAATGTTACAATAAGAATTCAGACCAGGGTCCTAAAACTTGAAACTAAACTCCCTAAAGTCTGGATCTTCTAAGAAAAATAACCTTCTTGGTGTTTCTGTCTTTTGTTGCTTTGGGCCCCAATTACCTCATAAAAGAGCTTGAAGAACATGCATAAAGGATTCCAGAAAACAGGCATAATATGCATAAAAGACCTTGACAACAGGTATATTAAAGAATACACATAGAATTTAAGCAAGACTGATGCCTTTTTTAATCTCCATAGCAACTCCATGAGGTAGGTATTATCCCCACAACAACCCCCAAGATTCAGAAAGAAAATACTTGAGAAAAAAGGGGTAGATGACTTACCCTAGCTAGAGAAGGAAAAGCTAAAATTTCTGTGATTTCCCTGGGGATAGAAGAAGACATTTCATCTCCAAGAAATCTCTTTGAGTCAGAGATGCCCGTCAATAGCTGTTTCTGGGGAAAGCCATCAGACAGAGTCAAAGTAACATACTAATTCTAAATCCTCACAATTACATGTTGAGAGCTTGCCTAGATATTCTAGGTGCTACCTTGCAATAGGCCAGTTGTGTTGCTGACAGCTCAGTGCCTATCAGGGTAAAGACACACTCTCAGTTGGTGCCTCTTACGCCTTATTAATCCAATTGAAGTGTGGTTCTGGAATACATCCAGTCTACCCTACTGAGGCAAGGCTTGATGGAACATCAGGCTAGCATGAGTGGACATAGCCAGCTCAGAGGATGAAGGATGGGAGGAACAAGGTAGTTAAAATAACTGTATGGTAAGTCTTCAAGCATCACTAATACTGAGAAGACACATGAAGTCCCAGCATCCAGTGGCATAGCTGTGGAAATAAAGGCAGTCATCTGACTGTGAAGGGCTGACAGTGATCTGAATCAATGTTCATTTTAAGCAGAAGCCATGTGGGCTTCAATGCAAAGATATTAAACCATAAACAAAGACTAATTCTGGCTGACACATAGTCATTAACCAAAAGAGGGTTTTCACATTTCCAGAGTAGTCACATCAGCAAATATTCAGTCTGCCTCTCTCTTCCAGCCCCAAAAAAAGACATAAGATGAATTCCAATGTAGCCCCTATCTGGAGGAAGGATGTCCAGCTACAGAGACAGAGTAACCCTCATCAAACCAGGAGAAGACATCCCAGAGTCAACATCTAAATCATACAGACCAAATGGGAAGTGTCATAACAGTTCTAGGGAACAGCAGAACTCCTTAAGGGAGAACTGGACCCTGAAGTGTAAATGGTTTAAATTAGGAGAAAGGCAAGTATCCTATGGATAGGAAGCAGCATAGGCAGAGGTATGTAAAAACTAAAGAGAGCATTTGACCCTGAAATATTGAGAAAACTAAATGATAAAAACTGGACCGATAAACAAAACTTTCCCATTTGATGATCAAAACAGTGATTGTCAAACAGCTTGAAAATTTTTTCAAGCAGTCACTGTAGAAAATAATGGGGGAGCCTATGGGAACCTCTGTGCCACCACCCTCATTCTCCCCACCAAGTATGTTTTAATCAGAACATTCTACTTTGAACTGTTTTATATATTCAGGTTCAGTGTAAGATACCCTTTTAGAATAAGATGCTTTAAAAAGTTTAAAGACATTATAGGGTTAAAAGAAAAAAAAAGATGTCATAGGGGCCCAAACAACAAGAATAAGCAAGATAAGGTACAAAAATCATAGTTTTTAAAAAAACCAAACTTAAGTGAGCTTAATTTCAAAAAGTGACAAATTCTTCCTAGGAGGGAAGAGATCAGTAGTTGCTTTATACTTGCCAGGGTGGTTGGAAGAGGAATAATCTTGTACAGAAGGGAATCGAAAAAAAGCCAGTTGAACTTCACCAAATATATAATAATCACAGAGACTCACTTGATGGACTGGAGTCCTGAGCAGCACCGGGTAAAGAAGCAACTCTCTCCTGGGGGGCTCTCATCAAGTTCAAGAGAAAGTCCATCCAAGACTGGAGGTGGGGAAGGAACTCAAAGAGAGACCCCTCTGAGGTACATAGACCTTCTCTGAATACTAGTGAATGGCATACTGAAGGCTAGAAGAAAGGCAGGGGAATGGAGAGAAATCCCTGAAGGCGCACTAGGCCTTCACTGAGAACACAGCAACAGTCCTGTGAAATCTAGAATTAGGACAGGAGAGGTGAGAAAAATCTCTCTGAGATATTCTGGACCTTCACTGACTGCCCTGTAGTGGCCCTCCAGATATGATGTGGGACAGAAAGCTGGTGAGATGTACCAAGGAGTAAAAATCTGGAAGTGGGACAGGAGCAAAGAGAACTCTGCAAAAGCCCCAGGTTGGCAACCCTGCATAGTTTAGAAAGTTAGTGGCTGTGTGGTTTAGAAAGTTGGTGGCTGTGTGGTTTAGAAAGTTGGTGGCTGTGTGGTTTAGAAAGTTGGTGGTGTGGGGTGCCTGGGTGGCTCAGTAGGTTAAGCCTCTCCCTTCGGCTCAGGTCATGATCTCAGAGTCCTGGGATCGAGCCCCACATCGGGCTCTCTGCTCAGCTAGGAGTCTGCTTCCCCCTCTCTCTCTGCCTGCCTCTCTGCCTGCCTGTGATATCTCTCTGTCTCTGTCTCTCTTTCTCTCTCTCTCTCTCTCTCTCTCTCTCTCTC
>PITA01033865.1:0-12255 GCA_004023965.1 Spilogale gracilis | reverse complement strand
GAGCAGGAAGTGGAAAATGCCAGGAGAGTTTAGACACAATGCAGTGCAAGCGACGCACCCAGACCTTCAGAGGCAACATGCACTAACACTGAAACTGAACAGGAAGAGGTAGGATGACTCGCTTCTTCCTCAACCTTATTTGTGCATCGCCACTTTGTTTTGTTTTCTTTTGTGTTTTAATGTTGAACTAAGAAAAAAAGCAGATGCTAATTTATAAGATACACCAAATCAAGCTGTTCTTTCATGCACACTTAGAATGGGATTGTTTAACTTCGAAAGGTATTTACTTATATATGTATTGGCATTTATATTTTTATTAATATATAAACATGTATATATGTAAAATACAAATATATATTTATATATTTATATATGTATGTACATTTTTTTTAAGGGCAGTCTTTCTCAGTCTATCCTAACCCATATGTCGCCCAACTCAAAGAAGGCAAACTCGAAATGGATGAAAGACCTCAACGTGAGGCAGGAATCCATCAAAATCCTGGAAGAGAACATAGGCAGTAACCTCTTTGACATCGGCCACAGCAACTTCTTTCAAGACATGTCTCCAAAGGCAAAGGAGACAAAAGCGAAAATGAACTTCTGGGACTTCATCAAAATAAAAAGCTTCTGTATAGCAAAGGAAACAGTCAACAAAACAAAGAGGCAACCCACAGAATGGGAGAAGATATTTGCAAACGACACTAAACAAAGGGCTGGTATCCAAGATCTATAAAGAACTACTCAAACTCAACACCCAAAAAGAAGATGAACACATCAAAAAATGGGCAAGAGGGGCGCCTGGGTGGCTCAGTTGGTTGAGCGACTGCCTTCGGCTCAGGTCATGGTCCCGGAGACCCGGGATCGAGTCCCGCATCGGGCTCCCTGCTCGGCAGGAAGCCTGCTTCTCCCTCTCTCACTCCTCCTGCTTGTGTTCCCTCTCTCAGCTGTGTTTCTGTCAAATAAATAAATAAATATTTAAAAAAAAAAAAATGGGCAAGAGACATGAAGAGACACTTCTCCGTAGAAGATATACAAACGGCTAACAGACACATGAAAAAATGTTCAGCGTCACTAGCTATCAGGGAAATTCAAATCAAAACCACTCTAAGATACCACCTTACACCAGTCAGGATGGCCAAAATTAACAAGTCAGGAAACAACAAGTGTTGGAGAGGCTGCGGAGAAAGGGGAACCCTCTTACACTATTGGTGGGAATGTAAACTGGTCAGCCGCTTTGGAAAACAGTGTGGAGATTCCTTAAAAAATTAAAGATAGAGCTACCCTACGACCCTGCAATTGCACTACTGGGCATTTACCCCAAAGATACGGATGTAGTGAAAAGAAGGGCCATATGCACCCCAATGTTCATCGCAGCAATGGCCACAATCGCCAAACTGTGGAAAGAGCCAAGGTGCCCTTCAACAGATGAATAGATAAAGAAGATGTGGTACATATATACAATGGAATACTACGCCTCCATCAGAAAGGATGAATATCCAACTTTTATAGCAACATGGACTGGACTGGAAGAGATTATGCTGAGTGAAATAAGCCAAGAGGAGAAAGTCAAGTATCACATGGTTTCACTTACTTGCGGTGCATGAGGAGTAACCTGGAGGACAGTGGGAGAAGGAAAGTAAATGGGAAGTAGGGTAATCCAGGGAGAGAAACGAAACAACAGAGACTTTGGACACAGAAACAATCTGAGGGACTTGGAGGGAGGGGGGTGGAGGGATGGGAGAGCCTGGTGGTGGGTACTGGGGACACCTAAAGCGTGGAGCACTGGGTGTGGGGAATGGGGAATGAATCTTGGAACACTGGGAAAAAAAACTATAGTAACAATAAAAAAAAAAGACAACGTTGACTTTGGGACAACACTTTATAGGTTATCCAACCTCACAGTCTCATCTGGAGCCCTTGTGATAAATAAGAACTTCTATTTCTCTCAAGCCGATTCCTTTCTTGGGCAGATCCATTTCTTACACCTTTCTTTGTTGCCCTGCAGTCTGCCTCCCTATGATTTTTTCTCCCGTTAGTTCTCCCTCCTTTCTCTCAACAACACACAGCAAAAAGACCACCCCTTGCCTTCTAGACGTACTAGGGTGGGGACCCCCAGAGCCGTGCAGACAAGACCCTGCCCCAGTGTGTCTAGAAGGTGGGACCTTTACCCCAGAGGTCTTAAGGGGCAGAGCATCTAATCAAAGAGAATTATCTTAAGCCACAAAGTCTAAAGGAATTTGCCTTGTTGGGTTTTGGTCTTGCTTGAGACTAATCACTCCTTCCTTCTTTCCTAGTTTCCCCTTTGAAAATGGCAATGTCTGTCCTCTACCTGTCCCAGTGTTGTATTTTAGATCATATAATTTGATTTCACAGGTTCACAGCTGGAGAGGGATTTGCCTCAAGATGAATCAAACCTTGGTCTCACCCATAACTGATGTGGATGATATTCAGATGAGATTTTAGACTTTAGACTTTCGAGTTATGCTGGAAAAGAGTCAAAACTTTCAGGGCTGCTGGGAGGGAACAAATGTGCTCCTGTCATTCCTCTGTGTTTGGAGGATACACCGTATTCCTTGCCCTCCAAGTAGCCTGGTGGCCCCCACCACTGACCACTCTGACTGGCCAGTGCCTACACTGTACCAGTAATTAAATATGCCAAAATCATATCCATGCCTATCTACTTCCTACAACAAAGCAAGTCAGCTGACCCTGTATGCACAGCTCATCAGAGATCACTTTTGTTCAGTTAATGGGGGGAAAAAACAAGCATGGAATTAGTGTTAATTAGTTGAACTGGATACAACTAAATCAACTACTTGACTAAATTATTGCACCTCTGAGTTCATGCTTTAGGAAGCAAAGCAACTGCCTGTGACCAAAGCTATTTTCCTACTGAACAGCAGATAGGGCATACTTTAGTCCTCTAATCTGAGGTTACTGCAACACTCTCTGAGTTAAGTATCTTTTCTTTTCAATTAAAGAAGACTCACTAAACATTGAACCAAATGCAAATTTTCTAACTTTGGAATGGAAGTTGAAATTAAAGAGCAAAAAAAAAAAAAAAAAAAAGAAAATTTGACGTGGAGATGTGGTCAGCTCACGTACCTAATTCACTGAAGATCAAAGATCGTCTTCAGTTGTGAATCCAGACCGCCCCATTGCATGATCTGAGCCCCACATCCTGCTACATATCCTCTCGCTCCTCCTCCTTGCTAACTCCTGGGCATTCACAAGTTCCTTTCTGCTCCAGGACGTACTGCCTGGCTCCTTCTTATCCTTCCATGACCACACTGTTGCCTCCAAGTTACTTCTTATCACGTCTCTGTTTATTCACAACACTTAGTGGGAATTGATCTTCTCTTGTTAACTAGTCGTCCATCACCTCTTTTCCCCATCATGGTATCAGGAACTGTATCTGACTCGTTTACAGTGTATCTCCAGTGCCTCAGAGGGTGCCTGGTACATAATAAGGTTGGATAAATGTTTGTGATTGAAAGGAGGGAGAGAGAAAAACAAGAAAAGAGGGGAAGAGAGAGAGGAAAGGAGAGAAGGCAGATAACATGAATATGAATTCATACCTGATGTGTATTTAAAGGTGCAGCCAACAAAGGAAAACATCATTAAATCCATTAAATACACGAGATGACCAAAATCTGTTGAAAAGCATCCACACCTCCTAATGCAGTCAGAATTCATGTAGCAGAGAAAGGATGATACCATGCAGAATCAGAAACAAAATGAAAAGCACAATCAAGTCTATCTTCTCTCCAGAATTATGTAAGGCTGACATAAACAGAGCCTTTTAATCCTCTTAGACTATGATTGATTTTTTTAAAGTCTTTAAAAATCTGAAAACTTGAAGACTAAGTTTAGATGAAATGTTTGCAAGGAAGAAGCAGACATGTGTCATGAAATATGTCTCTACCAAACAAAAAAAAAAAATTAAGGGAGAGGAAAATATTAATTTTTTAAATGTGTTTTGGGATCACCAGACCAGTGAATTTCCCAATGCTGAAATGAGTCTGACTCTTCAAGACCATAAAGTAGTTGAGGAAAGATTCAGATGGGGACAGTGGGAAGCCGAGCTAATTTCCGGGAACCCACGTTGCTTCCCACATGTACTACTAGAGGCGATTGTATGGTTCTGCTAATGAGACACTGTATTAGCATATTGAATTCTAATTGTTACATCTCTGAACATCCCCCTGCTGGAGAGAAGGAGGGAGAAAATCAAATCTAAAATAAAAACACAAGGGACATCTCACTCGCTCAATGAGATCCCCAGAAGTAGAGTTGCCCTCCCTGGTGCTGATACCTATCTGACAACCCATCAGGAAACAATGGCCTGGAAGACAGGCCTTTGTGGCCAGCAAGACTGTTATATCCCCAGCTTTATTTTTTCTTAAATTACAGGTTTTGACACAGGAATAGGGTGGGTCTCATTGGTGCCCATAAAAAGAGAAAGAAGAAACTATTTGTTTATCTGTCTGGCCAGCACTGGACTGCCATTCACTTTCTCCATATCCAGTAAAGCATCACCTCATCCGGCAAATCTTTATCTGCCTTCCCAGTCCATACGGGGCATCTCCCAATATCCTATGCTGGAGTTCATTGTTAAAATTAATAAATATTTAGTAAGTTGCTATTATATGCTATAAACACGGTTTAGGCACAATCTCATTTATTTTCCACAATCCATGATGTGGATATTATTCTAACCATTTAGCAGATCAGGAGACAGAGGCTTAATGAGGTCAAGTAAATTTAGTCAACTTAGTACAAAGCAGAGGCTCAAGAACTAGGGCTATCTGATCTGTAGCTTAGGTCTTGCACGTTGAGCCCTGCCTCTTCCTCCTGCATGCCTACCTTCCTGGATCCACCAGCCCAGATGAGGAACCTAGGTATGTGACTCTGCATTGGTTGCTCCTAAACAATTCCACTCAGTCCCTACCCGGCGACAGCACCCACTGTAAAGTACTTCGGTTATTGATTTGCTTGTCTGCCTCCCTAAGTTCGATTTTGAGATCTCTGGGAATAAAGAATGGGCCTTAGCCATCGTTATAGTCAGTATCAGTGTGGAATGAATGAATGAATGAATGAATGAATGAGGCATCTACCCAAAATGTTGGAATAACGTTTAGATAAAAATGAACAATGCTGCATGAAAATTAACAGACAAGAGAGCCGAAGCAGTCCCGATGGACACAGCCCTAACATTTCATTCAGTAACATCTGTAATTCAAACTCGAGCAAGACAGATGCCCAAATCTACATGTTCAAATCGTGCTAGAGGCCTTGGGCCCCAGGCCTGCTGTGACCTGAAGGCTGCTTCCAGGAGGCCAGGAGCTCCAACTCACCCCCCCCAGTCCCACCCCTTTATTTGTCTGTGACTTGCACTTTTAGAGTTTAGAACAGTTAGGCCATGCTGCCCGCCTTTTCCAAAGGCTTTTTTTTACAACTGTGGTCCTGTGATGGGTTATTTATTTGGTGCTGTTGTGAAGGAGGGGCTGGGATGAAGGAGAAAGGAGAAAAATGAAATGTCTTGAAAACAGAAATAGGAAACGCATAAAAGTGAAGCAGAAAGCAGAGGCATCTGTAACACGGATGCCTCGGGAACTTCTGAAGCCACCAGTGCTGGGACGGGATTGTGATCTGAGTCGGGGTAGCACTAACAAGCCTCTGTCCACCTGGCTTCCCAAAGAAGAAAGGACACCTTGCTATAAATGGGTTCCCACCCCTCTGCGCAGGGGCAGAGCGGAAGGGGAGGCAGAGAGCAAAATCTAGCAGCCGGGATCTGGGAGGAGCAAAGGCCATTTTTCTTACTGTTTACTGACAGTCTTTACGGTTTTTCCTTGTCTCAGGCCGCAAACCTTCTAACGTCGTTGTCCAGCCTGGGTGGCTCATTTAGTAGGTGATGGCAGGAAGCAGGGATAACGGAGGTCAGAAGTAACACAGGGGAGACCCTATAAAGCACTGTCAGTCTAACTATCGCTGGGGGCATTGATCCCTCTGGAGACCCCAGGAAATGGTGTGGAACCCACCCCAGAGACGTTCCTCCACAGGGGTGAGGAGCTGGGGTAGTTACCCTCCAAGCCCTATTGGTCCCTGGCTGAGGGCGCTGCTGCGGTGTGAGTTCTCAGTCCTCCTGGTCTGTGCTGCTGCAGGCTAAGAAGGCTCCTGCAGCAGAGCAAGGACTCGGGCAGAGTGTCTCCAGGGTCTGCAGGGAGAAGCTGCCCCGAATAGTGAGTGAGGAGTACTGTGAACGGGACACCAGCAGGGTGTGTGGTAGCCCTGAGTTATGTTATATATGACTTAAGATATACTGTGTACACGCACATCAATATAAAAGTTGTGCACACCCATATCTGCATGTATTAGTATTTATGTAAATGGAAGGAAACAAAAAAGTGTAAGTAATTGTTCTTCTGCATGCATAACAACATTCATTAATTGGTGCCATAGGTATTTATGGAGCACTTCCTATGTGCTGACCAGCCACACTTCCGGGAGTGGGGGGTACACTGTGACGAAGTTCAACAATCCCTAACAACAGAGAGCTTATATCAGAGTCCAGAAAGACAGCAATTCATGAATCAATACAGAGGTTACATTTTTATCAGGACAAGTACTATAAAGGAAACTGGGAGGCAAGGGACATCTTCAAGGTGAAAGTGAAGTTCTTGGGGAGATATGACTGATCAGACACCGGGACTGTGAAAGTGTAAGGGCTGGAGTCTTCAAGGCAGAGGAAGTAACCATGCAAGGCCCTAAGCTAGGAAGAACAATGTTACATATTGTTAAAATTGGAGGGGAAATACAGTAAAATTATTTTTTGAGATATTATTTGAGTGAGAGATAGAAAAGTCCAAATGAAGACTTCATTGGTCCTTAGAAATTGACTGATGCAATACCCTAACACTGGTCATATGCTGGGAATCAGAAAACCTCCATTACTTCTCTTAATGGGTGGCAAGTGCAGAATCAATCAGTAAGTATTTGTGGTATTTGCACTATGTAAAAAGCACCATGTTTGGGCCCTGGGAGCACTAAGATGAGCAAGACAGAGAACCGCTGTCCTCATACGGTCCATGTCTAGTAGGGGAGGAGGAGATCATAGGGAAACCAATTCTAGGAGTAGACACTTCATGGTAAGAACCATGACAGAGTGCCATTAATATGTCCTGAGATGAGTTCAGGCAGGGGCAAGCTTAGGAAGCCTTTCTGAAGTGTAAGGCATTAGAGCTGGGTTTGGAATGAGTAAGCCTGCTGCAGCCACTGAGGACTTTGCAAGCAAGAGAACTGCATGGAGGAAAACAAACAGAAGAAAAGGGCAGCACATGCCAGGGAATGAGACATTTACAGAGACCAGAGAATCTGGTTCTTAGCTTTCAGAAACAGGAGACCAGGTGGGAATGGTTGCTAAAATGGGGTGACCTCAAGGACCGTGAGCAGTAATCATCAGTCGGTTTGCCGGCCACTCATCCATTTCCTTGCCTCTGATAACAGTGCTCCAATTTCCTTGCGGAGCCAAGGAAACCCTACCAATGCAATCAAAGTCTGTGTGGTTAGGGGACTGACCACCTAACACCTCTGGTTTCAGAAGAAGGCCCGAGGGGCACCTGGGTGGCTCAGTTGGTTAAGCGACTGCCTTCAGCTCAGGTCATGATCCCAGAGACCCGGGATCGAGCCCCACATCGGGCTCCCTGCTCAGCGGGAAGCCTGCTTCTCCCTCACTCACTCCCCTGCTTGTGTTCCCTCTCTGGCTGTGTTTCCCGCTGTCAAATAAATAAAATCTTAAAAAAAAAAAAAAAAAGAAAAAGGCCCGAGACTAAAACCCAGCCAATCAGAGCATCTCATTCCATTGTTCATAGCAATCGGTTAAGGAATAGGCACGTGACCTACTGAGAGCCAATGAAATTTAGTTCAAAGATCTGTATGGAAAGCCCTAGGAAAAGAAAACTCTTTGTGGGAGCTGCTGAAGGTATGGACTAGAAGTCTCAGGCTGCTGCTAGAAGCCCCCGTATTGCTATGACAAGAGAGCCTACCTCAGAATGGGCCTGACAAGGACAGAAGAATTGCTGTGACAGGAAAGACGAAGACATTCTTCTAATGACAACTGTCAAGATCCAGCTATAACAGAAACTAGGTCAACCATGGGTTTTCCACTTGTGGAAACCAGTAAACCTCCCTTCTTTTCCTCCTGAGCTAGTTTGAGGTACACTGCTCTCACTTGCAACCAGAAGCCCTAATTCATATAGCACACTAAACACATGCCCACACAGCCACTCATTCGTGAGTGCTCAGAGGAGCTTTGTCCACGAAAGCCAAAAACTGGGAACAGCCCAACGTCCATCAACAGCTGAATGGAAAAACAGAAGTGGTCAATTCATAAAAACACTACTCAGTAATAATGGAAGAAACTACTGATACATCCAACAACATGGATGAGTCTCCAAAACATTATGTTGAGTAAAGAGACACAAAATACTCTGTGATTCCATTTATATGAAATTTTAGAAAAATTAATCTAATCTATAGAGACAGAGAGCCTATCAGTGGTTGTCTGAGGCCACCGGCTTGTGTGTGTATAGTCTACAAAGGGGCACAAGGGACTTCTAGGATGATAAAAATATTGTGTATCTTCACTGTGGTGGTGATTACATGAGTGAATAAATTTGTCAAAATTCATAGAAATTTTATATATATATATTTCAGAGGAGGAGAGAGAGAGTGGAGAGAGATGCAGAGAGGGAGAAAGAGAGAGAGAATTCCAAGCAGGCTCCACACCCAGTGCAGAACCCAATGCAGAGCTCAGTCTCATGAACCTGAGATCATGACCTGAACTGAGCCACCCAGGTGCTTCCCCATAGAAATACAACCTTAATGGGAATACTTTACTGAATGTAAACCTTAATAATTTAAAAATGGATGAAAAGTAAAAACATTTTCAGGTACAATGTATGTACCATTTAAAGTCTTAATATTATTTTATAGGAAAGGAAGAGCCAGTGAAGGCTTTTGACGTGAGGGTTCCCCTACCCAGAGTTGTTTTTCATGAGACTCATACGTTGTCGGAGTTCATAATATATTGAGTAACAGCTTAGGTGTCTGGGCAGAACCCTCCAAATTCAAGCTCCAGATACATTCCTGTATTGGGTGTATGATTTTGGGTCTATTATATAACAAATCTGTTCTTTAGGTGTTTTGGGTTTTGGGGTTTTTCTGTTTTTGTTTTTGTTTTTCATTTTCAAAATGTAGATTACAGTAACACCAACCCCAGAGGGCCACTGTAAAAACTGAATGACAATGCATGTAAAATACTCAGGCAGGAATAATAAAAAGTATTCAGAAATGTTAAGGGTCTTAGTAATAGGGATGGGAGTATCCATCCAATGGGGGAAGATAACTGCAAAGGGACCATCTGGCCTGTCTCAGAAAAAAATAGGACATTGAACTGGGCAAATACCCATGAGAGTGAAAAGAAGGTGTGGACTTGAGAAATATTTCAGAGGTAGAGCAACGGGATTTGGCAACTAGTAGATGGTAAGGAAGAGGAAGAAATAAAAGATTAGTCAGAACTTTCTAACTTTGGAGGCTTAGGGGATGTTAATGCTATTAGCTGGGGTGAGAGAAAAAAACAGGAAGAGGAACTGAGTCATGGTGAAGATGCGTGGAGCTGGGCTGTGCACTGGACAGGACATCAGAGATGTCCAGGACCAGTGGGAAGAAACACCTGCAGTTGTACTTGGAATGCTCCGTGAGTGCGGGGAAATCTGCCACCTTAAAGAGAAGCAAACCATTCTACCTCTTATTGTCGTTTTAGAGACCAGGTTAGTGTTCTGAATAGTAATCATCTTGGATAATCCCTACATACGGAGAAAACAAGGCTTGATGTATTGGGAAATCATACCAGAGAGCAATTAAAATGTATCCTGTCAGCAACATCATCAGTGAAATCTTGCATGAGGGCAAGGAGGAGAGTAAGCCTCACAACGGGATGAGAGAATGTGATACTCTGACAGCTGCTTTCTCTAGCTGCCTGCAAAATTCTAGGACAGGACTTAATAACCTCAGAACCTGAGAAATGATTTAGCTAACCTGCAATCTTAAATTCTTAATTCCTAAGGATATATACATACACTTTCTGCAATTACTAGTTCTAATTTTTATGGTGCTATCTTCCTTCCACACTGAAGTTTGAGTTGATTATTTGAAAGGACAGATGAATGTCCACTTATGCACTGCAACTCTTCATTGGTGGGATGCTTCAGGGATTCTTGGCATGAAATGCTGGTGATATTTCACTTGTGGTAGTGACTCTCAGTTTGTCTTATAGAAAAATATCCTCTTATGAGATGTTCTGTGAACAGAGGGTCCCAAGATGTGGAAACTGCTGCATGCTCTGGTCCCTTCTAGGAAATTCAGGGTGTGCATTTACATATTAGAGTCTCTGAGAAGTCCTGAAGGGAAAAAAAAAATTTCATTTTGTTTAACCTAAGTGTCTCCCAATCTGTTCGGCCATATGTATTTTTAAAGATTCCAGAGCAGGTCAGCATCCTGAGGGACTAATATCCATAAAGTATATTTTGAGTGACCCTAGGAAAGACTTCCATAGGCCATCCTTTTAAAGTAAGCCAACTTCTGGAGGAAGCCAGTCTTGGCCAATTGGAAAAAGTGAACAAAATTTTCTGTTTGGCAACTTGCCTGCAAGTGCACAGCCAACTAATTGGCTGATTCATTTTATTTCCCTTTTCCAGAGGACTGTGGAGACATTGAGCTAGTACCACCTATAGAGACTGTACAAGTTCTATTATTTACTATTCATGAAAACTAGACCAGACGTTATTTCCCAAAAGCTAAATGATACTTGGCATAGACAAGAGAATATTTTAATATTCTATTATGTTTGTGCTATGAAACTAGGGCTGTAAGTAGGAGAACGAAAAACACTAAAAGTTGTAGTTGGGATTAAGTAAAAGATACAAAATGTGCATACTGATCACATTTTGGATTAAAAAAAACTGCCCTAATCACTAAGAAGACTTGTTTTAAACACATCCCCTTAATCAGCATGTGTAAGAGATTCTGAGCCTGAGGGAGGCTTCTCTGGAAAGCAGAGTTAAGAAGCACATCACAGGCAGCCATGCTGTGAAGTGAAGATTGAGAAATGGGAACTGGGAATCAATGTCTCACCTTCTGCACCCTTGAAATCAGCCTCATCTCAGCCTGTATTGGGTATATATTAACATGTTTGGATGGGTTTCCTTCTATCTGCACAAGGTCTGTTCTCAGGAGGGTGGAGCAGACACTCTCCTCCCAAAGTGTAGCCCCCACATGCAGTGGACATGAGCTGCTGTTCTGGGCAGTGCAAACATAGATAAACATCAATGGCTCTTCTATCCCCACCACAGCCCCATCCCAGTTTCTTCAAATCAGTTCACATCCTTCCCCATGTGAAAAGGGAAGTTACTATAAGATACTTAGGAATAAACCTAACAAAAGAAGTCAAGGAGTTGTACTCTAGGAACTACAGAACACTCACGAAAGAAATTGAAGAAAACACAAAAAGATGGAAGAGCATTCCATGCTCATGGATCGGAAGAATAAACATTGTCAAAATGTCTATACTGCCCAGAGCAATCTATACTTTCAATGCCATTCTGATCAAAATTCCACTAACATTCTTCAAAACATTGGAACAAACAATCCTAAAATTTATATGGAACCAAAAAAGACCCCGAATCACTAAGGAATTGCTGAAGAAGAAAAGCAAAGCTGGGAGCATCTCACTACCTGACTACAGGCTTTATTACAAAGCTGTGATTACCAAGACAGCACAAAAACAAATAGACCAATGGAACAGAGTGGAGAGTCCAGATATGGACCCACAAATCTATGGGCAAATCATCTTTGACAAAGCAGGAAAATATATCCTGTGGAAAAAAGACAGTCTCTTCAATAAATGGTGCTGGGAAAATTGGACAGCTACGTATAGAAGAATGAAACTAGACCATTTTCTTACACCACACACAAAGACAAACTCAAAATGGATGAAAGACCTTAACGTGAGGCAGGAATCCATCAAAATCCTGGAAAAGAACATAGGCAGAAACCTCTTTGACATCAGCCACAGCAACTTCTTTCAAGACATGTCTCCAAAGGGGAACCCCCTTACACTGTTGGTGGGAACGTAAGCTGGTGCAGCCGCTTTGGAAAACAGTGTGGAGATTCCTTAAAAAATTAAAAATAGAGCTA
>PITA01033864.1:0-12260 GCA_004023965.1 Spilogale gracilis | reverse complement strand
GAGGGAGATGCCGCAGAACAAAGGGCGGGCAGGGGAGGACAGAGAGAAGGAGGGGCTCTGGAGCCCTGCCCTTCAGAAAACCCTCAGCCCTGTGGGTCCTCCTCCTCAGCAGGGCGCCGTCCCCAGGGCAGTGGCGGCCATCGAGACAAAAGCCCGGTCAGGGGAAGGATTGGCGGGTCTGAGTGTGGAGTAGGAGAAGCTCTAGGAAGGGGGTGGGATTAATCTCTGGCCTCAGGGCCGCCGCACAAAGCCTGGTCCACGCCGGGAAGGGGACACCGCGGTATTTCGGTGGGGCAGGCTTGGGTCCCTGACAGGCGTCCTGAGAATACACATCATTCTCCCCCCGGGGCAGCATTGTTTCCGCCTCACTCAGACTCGAGCAAGGACTCTCTTTGTCCGCCCTGCCGGCCAGCTACCCCTGGGGACTGCTTGGACAGGGCGCCCACCTTACCTCCTGGGGGGACTGGGTGGGCTGGTGGGGATGGAGGTCACCAGGCACGGCCCACTCTATCCCACAGATCCCACCAGTGGTGGGAAGGGTTTCTTAGCGGAAGCACGAAAATCATAGTCTGGCTAATTTAAACAGGAACGGGATCCTTTGAAAGGTATACAGGAATTGTGGACAGACTGGAGAGCCACTGGGGCGGTGTGGAAGGGAACAGCCCATAAATCACGCTGCGGAGGGGCCCAGCTGCTCTTGCCGCACAGGCTGTGTTGGCATCTCAGTGGCTCACCCCCAGAGTCTGCAGGGCGGGTCTGTGTGGCTACATAGTGTCCGGGGGCCATGTTGTGCACCTGCCCAGCTTCTACACTGCACAGATCCAGAGGCCCCAGTTTATAGAACGACCACACAGGCAGCTGCTGTGCGTCTGGGCCGCCCTCGAAGGAGTCTGGGAGAGCACGCCGCTCTCAGTGTCTCTGGTGGGGGGAATACTGCCTTCCAAGCAGGAGCGAATTGCAAACATGCTGTATTGGTTAGTTTTGCTGTGTAACGACCTACCCACAGTTCGGTGACTTCAAATAGTAACCGTGTTCTTACCCAGTCCCCGTGATTCTGGGGTCAGCCGTTTGGGTTGGGACAGCGGGTGGTTCTCCTGGCCACGGCTGGGCTCCCACGTCTCCTGGCGGCTGCCGGAGCAACCGATGCCTCAGTGGGCAGACTGTGCTTCTCATCCTCAAGGGCCAGCCTGAGTGTGTGCACAAGGTGCAGTTCCACAAAGCAAGAGTGGGCCCACAGGGCCTCCCGAGGCCCAAGCTAAGCAGAGACCATGTGGCTCAGTGCGTGCTGAGGTGCGTCCGATTCTAGGGGCCACGTGAGGCGCGAGGAGCTGCACCGGGATGTGGAGGACCTTGGCCACGTGTGCAACCCGCCACCCACAGGGCAAGGGAGGACAGAGGCGCACCCCGACAGGACTGTGGGAGCAGGCAGGACCTCGCAGGTGGTCAGCCTGGGTGGAGAAGCCCCTGAGGGGACCCACGAGCTGCAGGCTAGCTCTGTCCCTGCAGGCGCAACAGGCCCTGTGAGCCGGGCTGGGTCCCGCCGCCAGAAGTCAGGGCCTGGGAGGAGGTGGGGGCACGAGGTGCGTGGCAAAGGCAGAAGTTTCTAGCATTGCCCCGGGCCTCAGGTATAATGGCCGCTCCCGGTGGTGGTGCTCCTGCTGGTGCTGCCGTCAGGGGGCCAGTGGGGCCGTGCCAGCCGCGGGGACCCTGGGGGCCACCCCACTTGCTTTCATCCACAGGCACAGACAGCAGAGAGCCAGCACCCCGATGTGGGGTGAGCCCGGGGCTCCCGTCCTCGTGCTCGCTGCTGCTGGGCCATCCTCATCCCAAACCTCTCTCACCCGTTATCCCCCAAGAGGCTCCCTTGAGGGGGTCAGCGACCCATTGTTGGGTCACAAATGACCCTATAATTCAGCAGCTCCTACGTGCTCTCTTGCCTGGTTTCTGCGGCCCAGGAACGTGGGAGCCTTTGAGCCGCTGGCTGGTCCTGGCCCCGGGCTCCTCGGGGGCTGCCGTCAAGGTGCCCGTGGGCGGCCATCAACTCCAGCCTCTGGCGAAAGGGTCTGCTGTCGCCTCCCCCAGGGCCCCCACAGGCTCCTCTCTGGCCCGGGGCTCCGGGACCAGCACTGCTTGCCCTGGTTTTCCTCCTCCCTGGACAGAGCCGTCTGGAGGCACGCGCACGAAGGTGGAACGGCTGGGACCCCGTGCCGTTGTGTGTGGCATCGAGCACGGGAGATCTAGTGAGGCGGGGGACGTACGTTTTAAATTTCTTTAAGCTTTTATTAATTGAAAATTTTTAATTTATTATTTCTGATTTGAGAGAGAGAAAGAGAGGGAGTGTGAGAGAGAGCCCAGGCAGTGGGATCGGCAGACGGAGAGGGAGGAGCAGACTCCTCGATGAGCAGGAAGCCCGATGTGGGGCTCGACCGGGAAGATCATGACTTGAACCGAAGGCAGACGCTTTACCGACTGAGCCACCCAGGCGCCCCTAAACTTAACTTCAGATATGATTTTAAGTAGCTTGTGGCCGGACAGTGTGGCTCGCAGAAGCCTGTTCTCCGGGTGAGGTCCCAGACCTGCCGCTCAGCACGCGTGTAGAGCTCAGACTCCCGGAGCCTCCCGGGTCTGCTCTCAGTCCAGGCTCTGGTGTGCGGCTGACTTGGGGAGCTGGGTTCCAGGTGTGGACAGGTGGCCCGGGCAGCCTTCGCTAGCCCCTGAGCGTCCCTCTAGGCCATCCTCTGTGCTAGACTCAGGCCATGGGTGACGGGACCTCAGGACAGGGTCATAGGCTCACTTCTGATGATTTAATCAAGCACCACCTGCTATGTGTAGAGGTACAGATGTGGCTTGTGTTCACAAGAACTCCCTCTGGAAGGCTGGACAGACGTGTCAGCATGGACCAAGGATGTGGGCACTGGCCAGAGGCCGGGGAGGTTCCTGGAGGGGTCGTGCTTTCCAAATGGTTTCATGTCATGGGAAGAGCTGGGCTGCAGGAGGGGAGAGGCCCAGCCGAGCCTGGTGATGAAATTAAGGACGGTGACAGATGCCCACACCGCACTGCCAGCCCCCAGGCCTCAAGGCCACAGGCTTGGGCCACCTGGGTGCTCCGAGCTCCTGTTCCCGTTCATCTGCTCGTGACTCAAGTGACCTTGGATGAACCTCCTACCTCCTGAGCCTCGGTTTCTCTGTCTAGGGACCAGGACACAACCGCTCTGCAGGATGTGGGGACCATGCCATCGGCCGTGCACCACGCATGCAGGGGCCACTGCGCTCTTCCCGCCTCACGGGTGCTCCTCCTCTAGACCGTGGGCTCCGAGCGCAGGGAGCTGCGTCTGCTGCCTGCCACGGGGCCTGGCCCCCTCACCGAGGTCCACGGAGCCCTTTACATCATGTGAACACTCGGGGTGCGTCTGTGTCTTCCTGGGGCAGAGGGCCCTTCCCCTGCCTTCTCCAGGACCGTGGCTGGGTGTGCAGGATCAGTGCGTTTGCTGGAGGTTCGGAGACGCGGGGCTGGGCGTGGTGGCTGGAGCGGAGGTGGGGGTCTCAGGCCCAGCGGGGATGGGGGGCTGGCTCTTGGGGGGGGACCAGGCCTGGCTGTTGCCCCCGACCCTGCAGACTCTGTTGGCTTCTCCAGGAGGGCTGCTGCTCCGCCCAGGGCCCCCTCCCAGCCCTTGTGACATCACAGAGGCTCGGCCAATCTCCGGAGAGTTCTGTCTTGTGAGGCTAGGCCCCTGTCAACTCCCTCCTGGCTGGCACGCGAGCACCCTGGGGCTTCGGCTGGCTTGTGGGGAGCAGGAAATCTGGTCCTAAACCCGAACTTCGGGTTCCTGAGTCAGGCTGGGGTGCTGCTTATACACAACTTCCTATTTTAACGCTGTCCTCGACAGAAGAACAGGCAGCGGAGAGACTCGGAGCGCGATGAGCCTCTGACAGTGTCCGGAGGTAAGGACAGGGCCCAGGGGCGTCCCCAGACTGTGCGGCCCCCGAGGTGCTGGGCTGGGCCCTGCTCTCCACCGTCTCCAGGCCTGCCCGCTCCTTCCCCCGTGTGTGGGTCGTGGGATCGGGGTCTTCAGCAGCAGGGCTCTGCCTGGGGGTGAGAGTGGCCCACGACGCCCCCCAGAGCCGCCGCTTCGGCCTGCCCGCCACACCCCTCGGGCTTCGGCTCCCTCTGCTTTTATGCTGACCGTGAATGAACTTCTTTTATCTCATGAAAACCTCATAGTTTTTTATGTTTGTTTGTTTTTTTTGTTGTTGTTTTTTAAAGATTTTATTTATTTATTTAACAGAGATCACAAGTAGGCAGAGAGGCAGGCAGAGAGAGGGGGGAAGCAGGCTCCCCGCTAAGCAGAGAGCCCGATGTGGGCCTCGATCCCAGGACCCTGAGATCATGACCTGAGCTGAAGGCAGAGGCTTTAACCCACTGAGCCACCCAGGCGCCCGAAAACCTCATAGTTTTGGCCAAAGGCGTCGCGGGCACTTCCTGCAGGTGACGATGGGCCACTGAGGGTCGCGGGGCGCTCGCAGGGCGCCCATACCTGGGGGCCGGGCCCAGCCCGCTGGTCGACCTTCCTGCCATCCCACACACTCTCCGCACGTCTTTTCTTATTTTACGGCAAATCCCGAAGGAAACAATAAAGTGTGAATGATGTGTGAGTATATAAAATGTCAAGATTATACTTTTTTCCGGCAGAAAAAGAACGCTTGCCCCTCTTGCAGGGATAGGCGTCCTCAGGCTCCTCACAGACTCCGCACAGCACGTCTGATGCGATTTGTAGTAAAAGTTCTTTGCCCCCTTTGGAGGGGACCTTGTTCTCTTGCAAAGAATTATTATTGGCAGGACACAGCACATGGAAGGGGAGAGGAGCAGAGCTGGGTGAGCCCACACTACCCAAGTCATCGAGCTGTGAACTCCAGGGCAGGCGGAGGACCCGCTTCGCCGAGCCCCCGAGGGCCCTGGGGAGCCCAGGCTGGGGGGACACGCTCGGGGTTTGTGGCCCAAGAGAGAAACTCAGTCACGGACTGCGAGGTCCTTCCACGCAGCCGGGGCGGGGGGTGTGGTCGGCCGCACAGTGTTCTGGAACCCGCACAGGAGGGGGCCCCTCTTTTCTTTGGCATATTTTAAAAAAGTGATTTTTAATTTTAATTCCAGTGACATTCACGTAGAGTGTCACGTCAGTGTCAGGTGTAGAGCACAGTGGTTCGGCAGCGCCACGCATCGCCCGCTGCCCTCACAACAGGTGTCCCCTTCGTCCCATCACCTGCCCCCCCGCCCCCCAGGGGACGTCGGTGCGTTCTCTGGACATGGTGGTCTGTCTCTGGCTTTGTCTTCCTCTTATTCCCCTTTGTTCATCTGTTTCATTTCTTAAATTCTGCGTGAGTGAAATCAAATGGCATTTGTCTTTCTCTGACCAGCTTATTTCACTTAGCTTTACGCTCTTGAGGTCTAAACGGGTCGTTATGAATGGCAAGGTCTCATTCTTTACGGGTGAGTAACATCGCGCCGTGCACACACACCACATCTTCACCTGCTCGTGCGCCGTGCACACACACCACATCTTCACCTGCTCGTGCGTCGATGGAAGCTAGCGCGCGGCTTCCTCATTCTGGCCGCTGCAGAGGCCGCCGTGTGAGCATCCTGGGCCGGGATCCCTTTGAAGGCGGGCTTCTGTATTCTCTGAGGACCCAGGAGCCTGAGAGCTGGCTCCTGGGCTCCTCCTACTGTCTTCCTCACTTTTGTATCCTGGGGTGGAGGGCTGCCTGGAGAACACACACAAGGAATCATGCAGCTCCTGGGGAGTCATCGTTAACAAAGAAACAAAGGGGTGGGGCTGTGGCTTCACCCCAAGGCTCCTTGGAAAGGCGTCCCCTCCCCTTTCGTTGCTGTGTGATGCGGGGCAAGCGGCCTGCCTCTCTGGGCTTCTCTGCAGTGGGTGTGGTCACAGGTGACTCTCCGGCTGGCGTGAAGAAGGCAGGAGAACAGGCGTCCAGGGGCGGGCTTGGGACCTAAGATGCCCGTTGTCCTCCATACGCCCGACTCACATTGTTATGCTTGATTTATGGAAAGTGTGGCGGGAACCCAGCTGCAACCAGACCCAGAGCCTCGGGGCAGGAGAGGCCTCCAGGTGGCCAGTGGGGGTGCTGCCTGGGCTCCACTCGCTGGGACACCAGGACGGCCTCAGAGCACCTAGCCAGGCATTTGTGGGGTAAGGGGCCGGGTGCTCCCAGAAAGCCAGGTCGGCCTGGGGTCCATAGGGGCTCCAGCGAGCGTCCGGGGTGCATCTCTCTGTGCCCCTTAAAACAGGCACAGCTGCTGCTGTCACAGCCTCCGGCCTCAAGGAACCGACAGGCTTGTCGTCTCTCCCAGAGCCTGAAAACTCTCTTGCCTCTTTGGTGATGGTAGCTTCTCAGTTGGAAGTCTGAAAGAACAAATACCAGATTGTGCTAGTGCTGTTGTCACACATTCTCAGCATCTTACCATGAACTTGTTATCTTATGGTCTGAAAGTAGGAAGGGCAGCGGGGCTCGGCTGGTGTCTCTGCTTGGGTTTCTGCAGTCAAAGGACCCGCTGGCTGGGCCCGACTCTAGGAGGCTCTGGGGAGAGGGGGCGGAATCTGCTTCCGTGGTTGTAGGACCGAGTCTTCCCTGCTGGTGTGGAGGGGCCTTTGCCCAGGGGCCTTCGCAGCGGTGGGTGTGCAGAGACCCTCTCTCTCTAGGAGCACGAGTCAAGCCTTTGCTTCGTCCTGACTCCCTGTCCACTGGTGACTCTCACATTTCCGGGAGCACACGGGACCCCCCGGGATGACCCAGCCTTAGCTCCCTGTCTTGGGGTCTGTAAACATAACCACGTCTGCTATGTCCCCTTTGCTGTGTGATGTCACGTGGCCACGGGTTCGGGCACGACGGAGCCAAAGAGACGGAGTTGCCTTGTGTTGGCACTTTCCTGCCTCGATGAGAGGTCGCCAGGAGTTCTAGGACTGTGACTGAACATCGATCGTTGTGTCTAGATTATGAAAAGGGACATGAAGACAAGGGTGCCCCTACAGTGTGCTCCGTCGCTCGCACCTTCTCCAGCAATGCTGGTCGGTCAGTGGCCGCACTTGGCCTCTGAGCCCGTAACATGTGGCTCGAGGCACCGAGAAACTGAGTTTTATATTTCACTGGATTTAAACTTGCACACAAGGTGTAGCGCGTGGTGCCCATCTTACCGCGGCCATCAGTACCCCGCCGGACTTCCGCCTTCTGCACACTCAGGATCTGGCGCGGACGGTCTCGCGGCTCCCAGGCCTGCCCTCTGTGCACAGCAGTGGGGAGGGGAGTGCGCCGCAGCAGGGAAAATGGTTGCGGAGTCTTACCCTCACCCGCCCTCCTCTGCGGCTTCTATGAAACTGTGTAGGGGTTTCAGGCTCCTGGCAGACTTATCTCTCCTGGTGCCTCTGCTGTGTTTTACGAAGGTCTGTTTGTTTTTCTTTATCTCAGTGAAACACATTTTAAGCACGGGGCCGCAGCTCTTAGCTGCAAATGGAGCTTTAGCAAGAGAATGATGAAATGTCTAAGTAACCGTGTCTCGGGCGCAGCCGTGCGGGTCCCCTGATGGTGCCCCAGCTCGGGGGGAGCTCGCAGGCTGGGGGTACACCAGGTTGTGGGGCGGGGGGAAGGCTGAGGGAGGGGCCCACGGAGAAACTGCCGCCCCAAACCCAATTCACTTCTGCCAGTGAAAACAGATGTGTCCGAACACTAGGTCTCACTTGGAAAAACAAACATCGGCCTTGAAAATCGCCTGGTTTTAGGGAGCTCTTCAACGAATGCATATGTATTTTAGGGGGCTTGAGGAAAGCGTGCTGCCTCCCGGGCCGCCTTGGCCACAAGGACAGTGAGCCCCTGACTGATGCGTTCTTGAGAGGAGCTTCTCACTTACTTATTTGCCAAATGGAAACAGTCATTTGCAGAAGGGAGCATATTCTTTCTTTCTTTCTTTCTTTCTTTCTTTCTTTCTTTCTTTCTTTCTTTCTTTCTTCCTTCCTTCCTTCCTTCCTTCCTTCCTTCCTTTCTTTCTTTCTTTCTTTCTTTCTTTTTTTGTGTATGTGTGTTTTATTTTGTTTCGTTTTGTTTGTGTTTCAAAGAAGTGCCAGCGTGATTGATTGCGTAAATCTGAGTGTCGGGATTGGGGGCTGGGAGCACTGATCCCTCGGAGAAACATGGAAAATGCACCTGCCGCTCCTTCCCCGCGACTCGGCAGCTTTGGTCCACAGAGGCCGCGTGCACTTCTCGGTGGAGGTCACGGAGGCACGCGGAAGAAGATCGAAGTCAGCGAGGATGAAAAGAGCACCTGTTCCCGCGGCTCTGGCCGGCAGGGAGGCAGGGGGACACGACCACAAAGCGCGTGCCCTGCGTGGCCAGGGCTCCCCTAGCCTTTTCCGTCCAGCGGGTGGCTGGCGGTCGGGCGTTGAATTGTTGGCTTTGGGCAGATGTTAGCGCGCTCCGTCCTGGGCACATCGGGCTTGCTGCAGCTGCCGGGAGAAAAGTGGAGACTTTTTAAAAGGGAGACCAGGTAAATCAAATGTCATGTGATTATTTAAGAAGATTAAGTATGCGACAAGGCTTTGTCACGGCCCCGTGACTGGCCGGGCCCGTGTGTTCGGGACACAGGACAGTGACTAGGCTGTGGCTGGGGGGCAGCCCGGCGTGGCCCGCTGGCCTGGCCAGGTCCCCATCTGTGCCGCCGTGCGCTGTGAGGCTGGCCCCGAGCTCTCCTCTTCTGAGGCCGGTGGGGCTGCTGGAGAGCCGGGCTGAGCCTGAGCGGGACCCCGCGAACCGGCCACGTCTCAGCGTTCCCGGGCTGCCCGAGCGGTGGCAGAGCGAGCTCCACGCAGAAGGCCTGCGACGTCCGGCTGCGCGGGTGTGTGTCTGCCCCGTGGCCCTGCATGAGCTGGGGATGGGAGGAGCCCTGTGCGGCGGCCGGTTCCGTGGCGCCTGATATGACACGGGAGACGCGTGTGGCTCGCCAGCCCTCGAAAGGCGGCTAGGACAAGGGAAAACTGTTCATTTATTCCATTTACTTAATTATAATTAAATCATTGATGTATTCAGTGGCCACACATGGCCAGTGACTCTAGGTTGGATGGCACAGGTGCAGACACACGTCGTCCTCCAGCTCTGTGGGCCCTGCAGCCCGCGGCCTGTGGTCTCCCCTGCCCCGCCTTCTCCTCAAGTCCTGGCTGGGCAGTCCACCCCGAGGGAGACCCCAGGCCCCCTGGCGTGCTGTGAGGGCGTCGCTGCCGTCGGGCTCCCTGGCACTGCCTGCTGCCGAGTCGGCGTCCCGCCCTCCGCTGCCAGCCCCTGGGGAGCAGCCTCGGCTCAGGGCCTGAAGGTCGCAGGACGGTGCACACGGTCACGGAACGATCTTGGCCAGCCGCCTGTCACAGCCCCACGAGTCAGCGCTGAGCTGCGGGCTCTCACACGTCGATCCAAGTGCGGCGGCTCTGGGCTGGAAACGTGCCTCCCCTCCAGCGGTCTGGTCTGCACGGTCTCCTTGACCTCTCAAAGGTGGATTTCTTCAGTTGTGAGATGCTAATGACACCCACATCTCAGCATTCTGAGGATTAAGAGAGATGAATACACGGACTGTGTCTGACATCACTGCAAACTCAGGATAAATGTTAGCAGATTTCTCCTGACGTTTTCATCCTCAGGAAGGTTTTAGTCCAACAGGGGAACCAGTATTCTAAAACCCAGCATGAGTTAGAAAAATTACTCATTCACTCATGTATGTGACAAGCATTTATGAAGCCCCTCGGGCGTGCTGGGCCGAGTTCCACGCCCCAGGACCACACCAGGTGAGGGTCCCTGCCCTTGTGGGGCACACATCTAACTGGAAAGGCGATAACATGAGAAGCAAATTACACAGCATGCTCCTCTGCTATGGGAACAAAGGTGGACAGGTTCGGGGTGTGGGAGGTGCTGGGGGTGGAAATGCTGCTGTGAATGGGGGCTCAGGGCGGGCCTTACCGAGAAGGTGACCGCAGAGCACAGGCGTGAAGAGAGGTGAGCGCGCACGGCTCAGAAACCCAGGGAAGAACCTCCCAGCGGAGGGAGCAGCTGCTGCCCAGCGAGGGGGCAGGACATACCGGGGGCCAGGGATGGGCCTACACCACATGGCTACAGCGAGGGAGGGGTGGACACAGGGGGGCCAGCTGGGGGTGTGTTGATGATCCAGGAGAGAGATGAGGATGTCCCCCCGGACCTCATTATTTCTCTCTTTGTCTGTATGGATAATGCATATAATAGGCATGATTTTACTGTGAAAGATTCCAATGTGTTCAAAAGTGGATGAAGATATTTGGACCCTTCACGCATGTACCATCACCAGGGACAACAGCCCTCAAGCCACAGCCAGCCGTGTCTCATCTACGCCCTTACGCACTTCCCCCGCCCCGGGGACCTCAGAAGGAAATGCTGTGTGTAATACTGTTCCAGGTTCTGGATCCAAATTGAGGGTAGATGTTATGTTCTGATAGGTTGGATTCGAGGTCCAAAGGGTAGAGAAGATGCAGGAGAGGTGACCCTGAGATTTCTTGAGCAGCTGGAGGACGAGGGGCCTCCAGGGGAGATGGGGGAACGGAGGGTAGGGCAGGAGCCTTATGGGAGGCACGGTGGCCCCAGGACGCAGTCGCACAACCTGGGGAGACAATGTGAATCGGCAGGTGGAAATCCAGGAAGACAATATGTATTTGGACACAATCAGCAGGGGGTGATGTTAGGAGTCAGGAGAAGGTGTGAGGGCACTGGGGTACATGTGGAGGAGGGGGGACTCGGCAGAGCCTGGACTTCCGGTGTGGAGAGCTCAGGGAGGCCCGAGCGAGGGCGATGGCCAGGAGCTGCCTGCTCTTTCCTAGTTATAATAACTGATTGTCCCAGTTCACATTCCTGAGAGCAGGCCTTGGGGTGTGTTTGGTACAAAAAATGCCCACAAGTGTCATAAGGAAAAATGTCATTTCATGAATCATTATAGTCCCATGATTTCAAGGGAGAGTTGGCTTCTCATGTCCATTGGCTGTGTTTCTTGTATTGCAAATAATTCTTACTGAGATGTTAGTTTTTGTGTAGCTTTCTGTTTTCACCATGAGGTAGGAACAAGGGGACATCCACTGGCTTAGGAAGGGGGCAACCTCCAGGCCAGCCCTGACTCCCCCGTCCATGCCTCTGCCCTTCTCCCAATGTCTGCTTTCTCAATTTCAATGTATGGGGTGGGGGTTTGGATTACGTAATGTTAGCCCCGCTCATGATATGACAAAGGGTCCTGAATCCTCTTGGATGGAGCGACTTCTGTGTCTCAGTCTCAGAAGGCTCCAGAACGTTAATGTGTGTGGGCGTCTGTTTCCCCTGTGGGGGAGCCCCGGTAGGCAGGGCATGCACTCTCCTCCATACCCCATCTCCAGCCTGGGCCTGCCTCCTCATTGCTCAAATAAATGGTCTTTGAATGGACCCAAACGCTATTAAAAGCACATATTCCTTTCGAAGTCAAAACATTTTCCTCCCTTAAAATATAAAACAATTGCAGTTTGAGGCAGTAGGGTTTATGTAGTTAGTGGTATTTTGTTCTTACATACTTCAGAAGGGAAGCATGCTCTAATTCCCTCCTGGGTCACTGCGTCTCTGCGAAGTCACCTGCAGGGGCCCTCGGCGGGCGGGCGCGTGTCCCAGCCAGCTGACCCTCTGGTGCTGGGCTGGGAAGCCGGGTGATGGCCTCACCACCAGGTGGGTTCTGCTCCCCTCTTACCCGAGACTAACCCAGCGTCCTTTCTCATCACCAGGAGGCATGGCTGACTCTCCCAGGGAGGGAAAACGGGCCAGGTGTCCAGACTTCACCCAGCTGGTTGACATGGCGTCGGAGTCCGTGGGAGGAAAGGTAAGTGGGGGGGGGTCTCATGGAAGAAGGAGTAGTTCAGGTACCCGTATGCTGAGGACCAGCTCCCCACTGCGGAGAACCTGGTTAGAACGGCAAGAATCAGGCTCAAAACGCCAAGGGGTTGTCTTCAGCTTAGAACAGGAAGCCATTGTGCATCTGCGTGAAGGATTCTGTGTCCTGTGTGTTTTCTCACAGTCACGAGCAGTGTTCCTCACGCGTGTGCACCCCTTGTCCACACCACACAAGGGGCAGGGGTGCCGAGTACCAGCGACGTGGGGGGGTGGGGCAGATGGGGGGCTGCCCTCACGACGCTTGTGCCCTCCAGACAGACGTGGGAGGCAAGGCAAGCACAGGT
>PITA01033863.1:0-12288 GCA_004023965.1 Spilogale gracilis | reverse complement strand
TAAGTTCAGACTTCTGGACCCACAGTCCTGGGCCCCAAGCCCCACAGGTTGAGAACACCAGACCCACACCACACGACTCTGCAGGCCACCAAGAGGAAACCATGTCTTTGGAGCTCCATGGAATCCTCAGAGTGAGAAAAATCTATATGCAGATTGAGCAGCCCCCTGGACAATAACCTGGAGTCGGGCTCTAAGACAAATGCACGCCTTCAACTGAACCCCATTACGGTCAACTCAGCACTGGAATTTCAGGCCTGCCAAATCCCTAGGAACTAACCCTATCCCTCATTGAGAATTTCAGGCTTCTCTACTCAGGGGCCTGGGCCCCAAAGCCACAGATTGAGGACTCCAGATCCATACCAGGAACTCTGCCTGCCAGCCAAAAGATAACCATGACACGTGGAACTAGGCAAAACCCTCCAGCACGTGAAATCAGATTGCCTACCAGAGAACAATGTCACATTCAGCAGCCCCACGGACACTCACCTGGAGACTGGGGCTGAAGCTGACCAACGCCCTAAACAGAGTCACACAGGGAGCTTCCCTGAGCGCTGCAGTAGGGCTTTCAGGGCCCCTAGGTCCTAACCCTAATGTAGTTTTGATTTCCAGGCCTCTGTGCTCCGAGGCCTGTCACCAAAGCTACAGAGATGAGGAAAACATGAGCAATGCCGGTGGACTCACGTGTCCGCCATTTGGGGCTCCACCAAACAGAGCAGCAGAAATCTGCATGAACACCCAGGACCACCACAAGTTTCAACCCCTTGGATTTACGTAGAAATCTCGTAAGAACGCATTTCAAGAAGCCTGCCAAGACAAGGAGAGGCATGGGCTCAACCCCAAGTTCTGAGGACTCTGCTGAAATCCCGTGGGAAATGATTCCACCTCTGGGGGAGCTGTGTCCCCATCATCGGATACCTCAGTCCAAAACTTGTGACAACTCCATTCAATAGGGCCGAGAACTCAGGGAAACCACAGGACCTCTGGCTGGGTAAAATGAGAGCTCAACCGGGACCCAGTGAGCGCCCTCAAGGGCAAGCAGTGAGCACCATGTACAGGGAGGTTGTGGCTTGGCTGCCTGTCGCCACCAGGTCCTGCCATGCGGCAGAAGGGAAACAGGCACCAGGCACTTGTCATGGCTGGATGCAACACTGGGCCGCAGAGTGAGGGGTGCTGGCGATGGGTCACTACGCCTGACCCACAACAGTGGCCACACTGAGCTCCAGGGAGAGATGCTGGACAAGGCTGCAAGTCACCCCCCTGGCCACACAGGAGAGCTGCAGGTACAGATGCCGTGCAGGGGGCAGTGTTGGTTCCCAACACATCACAGGAGGAAGCTCTGTCAGTTCAAACCCCGGGAGAACTTGGCCAGATGCCCAGAAATCTGTGCACAGATCGCCCATAAAGCATTATGAGCCTCCGGAGAGGAGAACGTCCTCCCACCCGCCAGAGTTCTCAGTCCCAACATCCTGAGGCCTGGGGAAATTCTCACGCCTCGGGGAGCAGTGCCAAGCTGCCTGCCACATGGGAGGTGGGAGGGTCTCCCAGGATGTCTGCCACAGTGAACGCAGCGCTAACCTGCCCAGGGAGGGGTGGTGGGGACTGCACAATGCAGCTCACCTCAGCAATCCATGTTGGGGTCTGCAGGGCCCTAGGCTCTAACCCTAACCCAGGGTGGTGTTTCTGGCTCCTTTCCCCTGAGGCCTGTCACACAACCCCCACCGGCCATGGACTTGTGATCCATATAATAGGATTCGGCCCACTACCAAGACAGAGTGAATGCCATCTGGAGCTGCACAAAGGATTCAGATCATGACATATGTGTCATACCCCCCTGAGGCCACTTTCACCAGATTAGGGCCCCCTGGGCACAAACCCAGAGCCCGACAGTCATCCAGACCCTCGTCCTCAACTCACCACCAGGGGAGCTCTCCTCAGAGCCGACAGATGGGGCCTGCCATGCCCCTAGCCCCTAACCCTAACCCTAGGCTGGCCTTTCAGGCTTTTGTCCCTGGAGGCCTGGTCCACAAGCCCTATCCATCAGGGACATCTCAGCCACACCATGGAACTCCGCCCAGAACCCAGAAGGAAACTCTGCACTTTGATATATGAAAAGGATCCAGAGGTGGAGAAACCTGTGATGTCCACCTGAGGCCACCCCCACTTTCTACAGCCCCGTGTGCACAAACCCAGAGCCTGTCACTCAGCCTGAGTGATGCCATCCTGAGCCCCCAGGGATGTTGGCGACATTGGAAATCTTTGGATGAAAGCACTAATCCATTAGGAAACATCTAGGACCAATGACAAGACATGACCCGACTCTATCTGATCCCAAGAAGCCACTTAACTCTAGATCCTGGGCCCTCCACCACATCCTGGGCCCAATGGAATAAACACTGTTCAATGAAGGACTGAATGAGTTGTGAAAAACACTCACAGAAACACTTCCCTTTCAAATCCAACTTGTTTCCTAGGATAGAGATGTTCCAAATACCTTCGTCAGCCAGAAATGAACAGGGAAAATTGGATCTTTGGCTGGCATGGATGCAACTGAGATAGAGGGTTTTAGTGAGGGGGGCATTGCTGACCTGCATTGTTGTCTGCCCCGGATGAATAAAACTCAGGAGGCAAGAAGTGACACACAACTTCAGTGTACGCTGCACAACCACAGGGAGATGGTGAGTGAGCTCCAGCACAGGCTTTGGGTTTTGGTCTTTTCTTGCTTGTAGGCTAGTAAAGTTCAGATATAAGGACACCTCCAGTTCTAAAATCTTCTGATCCTGGTCTCATACTAAGTTAAACATTTGAGATATACTTTTACTTATTATATGATAAGTTCCTACGGATTAGCCACTTCTTTTGTACTGGGTGTGTAGCAAGACTGTGAATGACCGTTCCACATTTTAAAAATGTCATCATCAGGCTGAGGGGTCGCTGATCTTCAAAGATGAAAAGAAGGGCAAGGGGCTTACCTTTATTTCTTAGCATCAAATTGAGTTTAATGGTCAACAGAACATAACAAAACAAGTCAGATAACCATGAGCAAAATTTCAATAAGATAGTCTTTCTTTTTTTTTCCTGGAGTGCAAACTATTTTGGAAGTCATTATCTCCTTCTCCCCATATTCATTAAGGAGTTCCAGGCTTCCCCATTCAATCTCACACTTTTTTGGCATAGGTAGTATTTCCTCCAATTTAGCTGATGTAAGCATTAAAGAGCAATGGAAAAGTAACTCTCTGAGAGGCTGTGTATCCACGGTATGGCAGCTGTAGCGGGTGATTCTGTCACTGTGGCTTGAGAAGGGAGCGTTCCCTATGTGTTCCCTCTGTGTTCCCTCAGAGGAGCAGCCACACATCCTGACCAAAGAACTCTGGAGAAGATGCTTGACACCCTCTCCACTGCCTCCATATTTAGACGACATGTTAGTCAGCTGCGTTCTACACTTTGTATGACTCAGATCCCACGAGGCCATTTATACTGGCAGATTTTCAATTGAAAATTGAAATTTTCAATTTCAAAATTGACCCATCTTCTAATTCCTAGCAAAATAGAAAAGTAAAGTGTAGACCAGGTGTCCAGAAATGGTCGTACTCATCAGAACCACATGGGAAGCTGAATCACCATCTCTAGGGTTGCAGGCCAGAAATCTGGATTCTAAAAAACTCCATAGTTATTCTCACGAGGTCAAAGAGACACAGGTTCATACATTCCGATTTGGGACTATTGGTGTATATCATGCAATATCCAAGACAGGTCTTTGTTGTTACAACTACATTTCAGAAGAAACAATCCAGGGAAAAGCTGATGTACCATCCCATACATAATCACATAGACTGAATATAAAGTTATATTTATAAATGGGGGTGTAGATCTTTTCAGCCAATTATTTCCAGAAATCCGCTTTAAGACATCTTCTGCTTTTTGAATGCTGCTGCCTGTATGAGTCATGTGATGCGATGAGATACTGGCAGCTTCATAAACCTCCTGCCCATAAAATTTTCTTGCAAAATCTATGGCAAAGTAAGATTCAGTCTGAAAAATCCCTTTAAATCATAATGCTAACTTATGACTGCCATATCCAGAGATTAGAGATGGAAATAGCTATACCCTTTGAAGAGGCAAGATCAGCCAAAAAATTCTTTCTCTTGGGAAGTTCTCCAAAATGGATTTACTTACCTATGGTTACTTTTAATTTCCTCCTGAGACCAGGACCGACTTAAGAACCTTTTTGTTTTTTAATTGTCGCAGCACCTAGTCCAGTGACCCAAAAACAGAATTGCATTTTAATGATAATCATCGTTACTAGATTAAGTTTATTGTAATACTTTTATGAAAGAAAAACATAAAGCAATTAAGTAGACATAGGGAAATAGGTTGTTTTGAGAGGTAGCCTCATCATCGTTGGATACATCCTTCTTGTGTGGGACAGAAACATCGTGAATCTGGTACTGTTGTGCCTCTTTTTATTCAGACAACTTGTGCACTTAATCCTGAGCGCCTTTCCAGATTTATCTTCCATTGATCCCATGATCCAGACGTTTTCTTTTTGTGTGTGTGTTGTATTCGTCAGCAGACAATACTTCATTCGTCTTTGATTCAGTGTTCCAAGATTCAATGTGTATGCCCACACCAAGTGCTGCATGCAACCCTGCCCTCCCCAACACCCACCGCCAGGCTCACCCACCCCACCCTCCTCTCGGAAACCTTCACCTTGTTTCTCAGAGTCCACAGTCTCCCAGAGATTTTCAAAATACAGTGCTGTTGAAATACCAGTAGTGAGGGTCTTCTTTGATATCGGAAAATTCCAGAGCAACATAAATTCTAAACAGAAACTACTTGATTTGGCATGTTAATTATTCACTCGTTTATTCAAAGGTATTATTTACAATATTCAGACCCTTTAGTAGGTAGCAGATATCTTGACCCTTTAATGGGCCCTGGATGTGTCTTTGCCATATTGTTCAGCTAAGGTATTCAGGTATTCCGAACACTTTTCCTCAGGAAAGCCAAAAGAAGCTGACCGAGGGTCAGGTGTTAGACACGAATACTCCCTACAGGCCTCTCCTCACTCCTGGGCTTGAGCGCGCGGGCCCAGTACGTGATTAAATCTTAGAGAGCACAGAGCAGCTCTGACATGGCCATCACACGGCGGTTCGTTGAAAGAATACCCTTGGGACCGGTGTTGTTTACTGATGACCTACACCTCCAACCTACACTCGTGGCTGAGAAGTCGGCTCCTTGGGACAACTTGCTCTGCATATTCTGAAATGGTAGCATTCTTGGGGTTTATGCTCATGAAAATAACAAAGATAACACAACTTGCTACCATAATTCCTCACTTTTGTTCCGGTGGATTTCAAGTGGTAGAGTGCCTCAAACTATCTTTTCCCCGTATGGAGCCCTCGTTTGCTGCATGTGAACCCTTATTTGGAGTGTGGGTGGGACACATCCACCCTCAACTCTGAGAAGAAGTGAGTAGATCTGACACCAACTGGAAACCTGCTGGAGTGCTCTTTCGCCATTTCTCATATTCATTGGAAATATATGCCAGGACTATGCCAGGTGTTTTTGCATGGAATATGCCAGGACTATGCCAGGTGTTTTTGCATGGAATATGCCAGGACTATGCCAGGTGTTTTTGCATGGAATATATGATAACTGAGAGAAATTGTTATTATATGAGAAATGGGAATCAGACAGTTTAAGCAATATATTCAAACTTTCACACTCTTTAAGGGTTCCACTCCTTCCACTTTTCCAGGGGCTGTCTGGTCGGGTGTCGTGGATGGCATTTGTGTTTCTCCCTCAGTGTTTGTGGTGTGTAGCTGTAGCTTCACTTTTCACAAAGCAAAATCACTTCACTCGAGAAGACTTCACCATGAGCTCCATATGAAAGGTGATCCAGAAATCTCCCAACTGCAGGGTATGAAAGACACTGCTTCCGGGACACGTACTTCCTGAGTCTGGCCACATAGAGGCCATATCTTGCCCTCAGACAAGACAGCATGCCGATCAGACATTCAACATAACCTGAGACGTCAGCGACACAGAGCTCTGGGACTCGTACTTGCCTTCTGCAGCAATAAACACATGGACCCTCTGATTCGCTGCTGTGTTGGAAGAGGGTGGTGTGGGGGACAGGTAAGATGGGGGTATGCTATCACCTCACTGATAGCATGATGTAATAATTAGATCATCAGTTGTGGGATCCAGATAGAATTGATTCAAATCCATACTCTTTAACTGTGCCAACTTGGACAAGTCATTAAAGTTCCTTGAGCTCTAGGTCCTTCATCTATACAATGGAGATAATATTGCCTACTTCCCTCAGCGTCAGGAAGAAAAGAATGTAAAATATCTAATGCAGCAACTGATGAGAAAGCACACATGAGAGGTATCTATTATTATTACAATTCTGTATATTTCCCTAAAGTAAATAACATATGAAGGCAGAATTGAGGGAGAGATTCATGATAGCCACAGAGGTCGGTTCAGCAGGGGGAAGAGCTGACGGCATGGGTGGAGCTGATTTCCACGTGGTTGAGTAATGACTCCAGGGTGCTCATTCCCAAGAACCTGTCTGTCTTTGATCTTGGAGAACAGTAAAATGACCCTGACAATTCAGCTGTAAACTGAAATCCTAGAACAATCCTCCAGCTTGAGTTCCATTGAATCTAGCATTTAAAGTTTCCCATTAGGGGCGCCTGTGTGGCTCAGTCAGTGAAGTGTCTGCCTTCAGCTCATGCCATGATCTCAGGGTCCTGGGACCAAGCCCCCTGTCGGGTTTCTCCCTCTCCTGCTTCTCCCTCTCCCTCTGTCTCTCCCCCCTGCACGTATTCTCTCTCTCTCTTAAAAAAATAAATAAAATCCTTTAAAAATTAAAAAAAAATAAATTTGCCCATTACATATTTATTCCCATTAACCTGTTATTGATCTCAACCATTATAACATACAATGAAAGCTGGAAATAACAGTGTATTTGCCTGTCTTCTGTACCCCATTATTCCCTCTCCCCAAATTCAATATATATTGAAGTACTGTAGTTTCTTACCTTACTGAAATAAATGATATCTAACAATAAAAGAAAATGTAAAAGACTGGGGAGAAAAATGTAAATGAAAATGGCAACAAAAGGGGGAAATTTGGGAAAAGGATGGCCAAAGAGGAAATAACCCAAGGCACCTAAAGAACACACACAAAAATAGCTTTCTTATGAAACCACATTTGGCCTCTCCTGCCTCCCTCTCTGCTGTGTGCCCTCACGGGGTGACAGTTGGGTTTCCCAAGTGTCCAGTCCCTGCTTGTCTGCAGGGGGCCCAAGACACACAAGCTTGTGAGTCTCAGGGACTTACCCCCTCTGACCTCTGGGAAGCTCTTCTAGGGGGTAAGCAGTGTGGGGGCAAATATGATCCTGAGCCCCAGACTCAAAATCGCCCTGAGCCTTTAGTGACGTCCAGTGCCCCATCTTCCAGACTTGGGAGGACTTGAGATGCACCAGAGGGCAGAGAACTAACAAAAACACAAGAGATCAGACAGCCAACCACCCTCATCAAAAGGTCTCCCAACAAGTTTCTAATCTTGGCCAATCTAAGGAGTGAGCTGAGGGTGACAGGAGGGTCACAGGGCACCAGACAGGGCCTCCTCCTCCATTGCTGCAGACTGGATGCCCAGAAGGATGCCACACTGAGCCTGGGAGAAAGGACCTTCTGATCGTGCCTCATGTTGCAGGTAGCCTGCTGACAGGTGCACAGAGCTCACTGGGAACTTGGGGCTTGCTCACCTGCCAAGGGCAGATGTGTGCATAACCCTTTACCCGAACCACCCTCCCTCCCCAGGGTCGCTCAGCTGGGCTATGAGCAGGAAAGCCTCTAGAGTTAGGGTAGGCGGTTGTTAGCAGCTGCCTATGAGCAAATGGTCAGGGCCTGGAGATGGAATGTCCCTCTCTGTCCTGGCTGGTCACTGGAAGCACAGGGCCCTCTCACGTCAAGTCCTGGCTGGTCACTGGAAGCAGAGGGCCCTCTCACGTCAAGTCCTGGCTGGTCACTGGAAGCACAGGGCCCTCTCACGTCAAGTCCTGGCTGGTCACTGGAAGCACAGGGCCCTCTCACATCAAGTCCTGCCTTCTGTTGGTAAAAGTGACGGCACATCTGGGACTGTCACAGCTCCTGTCTGTAACTCCCCACAGGGTCTGGGGCAGCATCTACTCTGGGTTTCAGGCACGGGGAGAGCTCCCTGAAGGCCACCCTTCTCTGACCAGCAGGAGAGCTTTGTTAACTCGTGTCTCTTGCCTGTACCTATGCTTTCCATATTCTATAGATACATTCAAATTGTTGAAAATCATTTTTCTGGTGACCCGTTTTCCCCATGAAGCTCCACTTAGTTTAATCAACTGAGAATAACCTTCATCTCTTGCCTAGAGGGTGCCCCAGGGAACCCATTTGTATGAGGATTCAGAGAAGAAAAATGGGTCCTTAACCTGCTTCAAAACTTCTGTATCCACAGAAGTAGACCTTGAAAAAATTAATTTTTTTTTCAGCTGGGAGGGATTTATTGGAGAATTTAAATCACGGATTCATGGCTGAAATATGTTGCATTCTCCCCCAAATTAGTATTTTTTTAAACACTTTGCAAACCTACATTCCAAGTTTGGCATGTTCTTGCCCTTCTTTGTATCCAGGGCTTTGAAACAGAAAAATAAGAGAATATCCCTTTGTACTAAATTTGGATTTTGCCAACATTCCATGAAAGTGGTCGCTATTTTTATATATCTTTCTACTAGTTTCTTTTTTTACTTATTTAATTTCAATCAATTAACATATAGTGTATCATTAGCTTTAGATGTAGAGGTCAGTAACATCAGTGGCATAGGTCACCCAGTGCTCCTCACATCATGTGCCCTCCGTAATGCCCGTCCCCCCGTTACCCCAGCCCCACCCGCCTCCAGCAACCCTCCATTTGCTTCCTTAATTAAGAGTCTCTTACGGTTTGGAACAGCTTCTTTCAGACTCCCTGGTGTGCCTGGAACTCGATAAAGACTTCTTTATTCTATTTGCGCTTACAGGAGAAAAATTTCTAAGCTTTTTCTCAGGTACTGGTCACTTGCCCAAAGCAATGACCCAAGTCTTCCTCCTTACATCTGTGTTTCAGGCCCTGACCTTCCTAGGCTTCTGTTGGCCAGAAAGTAAGTATGCATGGCAAAGGTGAAAAAGAACAAGACATATTATGGGGTTTCTGACATATTTTTTAATGATACAGTTTGAAACTAAGGAGAATTGTGCTGAGCTATTTTTTCCTACCCCGAGTTCCTGGTTGTCTGTTAGGCCAGCAACGTCTGGTGATCTCTGACCCACGACTGAGTTCCTACCAGCCACGGACTCTTCTCTGTGGCCCTGAGATTTTGCATCCTACATCCAGCTCGCCTTTCCTTTTTCTGCGTCCTCCGATGGCTACGTTTTCCTCTGCTCTCTGGTCAGGGGTGCTATGACTCTGGGGCCCAAGGAAACTCTTCAAGGGAAGGGTTACAGTGACAGGAAGTGGCAAACACATGTCACGTCTGCGTCTCGGTAGCTGACTAGAGAGCGGAGGAGAGAGTGAGGAGTGTGGGCTGCTGGGGCGCCCGGGGTGCCCCTCACTGTCCACCCAGCACCTGCAGTGTGGACGCCCACCTGTGTGTGACCCCAGAGCGTGTGGATCTGTGGCGAGGGGCAGACAGTCGCAGAGAAGGGACGGAGGACACGGAGGGAGGGTTCATGGCCAGTAGATGGCACTCCTTTCTTTTCCTCCGTGGAAATGCTCTGGGAATTTGGTGTATCTGAAAATAGCTTCATTTTTTTGGCCTCTGCTCTTCTGCACTTTGATAGATTTCTCACTGACTGTTCGCAACTTCTCAAAGTGGGGTTACCTGGTCTAGTCGAGTGACTGTCTTATGAGAACCCAGTGGTAAAACTGCCAGGGGAAAGGGTAGTATCTGATATACAGTAAGCATTTAATCTATTTCATTATTTTTAATTGTCGTCGTAATTAGCAGATATATACTCAACAAGAATATATTTTCCACTCAATATTGAAACCACAGGAATTTTTAATACTGAGCTGTCTGAAGAACCCTAATAGGCCATCCCTGTGTGACCACGTGGCGTCACTTGCCTGCCTCCTTTCGTAACGTCACCTGGAGGCTCACCTGTGACCTGGTGGTTCCCATGTGTCATTGGACTCAAGCTGCAAACACTAGGATCAGAAAACGTAACCATGATATTACCTGCTTTCTTTCAGACCACTATGGATCCCCATATCCTTCCCAGCTCCAACCGTGCATACTCACTGAAGAGCTCATTCTCTGTGTGTCAGCCATGCAGCTGGACGCTGACCACTTGTCTGCCCTCTGCAAGGAGCTGCGAAGATGTGCAACAAAGAAAAGGCAGAAGGACACGCAGGACAATAGAGCCTGCGTAACTCCCTAATGACTCGTGGGGAGAGTGAGCAGGGCTGCTTGCGCTTGCCTTCTTTGCTTGCTTCCCGTCATTTTCCAAAAGGCAGCCAAACAGACTCGCTTCTCTGACAGTGCGGAACCAGAGGGCATGCTCCTAGGACCAGAGACGGACAGGTGACCCTGGCCGGAGAGGGCGGGGACGAGCTCAGTGTCTGCTCCCAGGACGCCTGACACCCTCTGGTCAGTCGCCCAGGTCTTGGCTGGGCAAGTTTACGTACTACAGTCAAGAAAAAGAATTACAAAAACTATTAATTTTTTTCTTTCCCTGAAAAGTTTCTGGTACTTCATGTCTTCTTGCAACAATAGAGTTGGTGTTTTCTTAAGAACTTTATGCAAGAAAAAAGGACAGTGAGCCAATGGATCCCCAGAGAGAGAAGCCAACATCTGATGGTTCCTAAATGCCAGTCTGATGGCTCCTTTAGCCTTCCTCATGACTGACTTCCCTAGTGCACCCTCCGTGGATGCCTTTCCTGGGTCTGAGGCACCTCTCTCTCTTGTTCTCCTTCCGCCTCTCTAGCAACTCTTCTTCTGCCCCCACGATGGGCTCCTCTTCTTTTCTCTGACTGATCCACTTCTGTTGCCCCCCTGCCCAGACTTCTTGGCCCCTCAGCCCTCGTCTCTCCTCCACACAGTCCCTCTCAGCCACACAGTACCATCACTTGGCAAGAGAAACACAAGGTCATATAGATGCTTGTGCTTTTTAAACTATGCAGCACAGTCACATCAGATCTGCTTCGAGTTTCATGCACTCGACAGTGCAAAGCAAAAATACACAAACCAAAAATGTGCATGTGCCCAAGGAAGAACGAGATGGGGTTGATAATCTGCTGCTCCCTCTGCCCCCATACGGTATCTTGTTGGAACGGTTTATAGTCGGGTGTTTGAAATTAATTTTTAAGAATATGCAACATACTTCCTAAACACAGTGAGACTGTAATCAACCTAGGAGGCAGAAATCTGTTCAGTTCCTGAAGGGGAATGCGGCATGAGCATCACTGAGAGAAATCCATCTGTACCTCCTATTGTAACACACTGGTGACACAATGAAACGGACTCTCTGCCCTTTCTGCTCTCAGAGGACTTGACATCTTCCAGAATGAGAATGCCTCCACAGATGAGAAGTTGTGATAATCACAATGGACAGATTAAAGGAGGACACTCAAAGGTGTCACTAGGAATGTAGAGGAGAATCCTGCTCAGGATCCACATTTCTCTAAAAAGATAATTGTGTATTATTATCCTGAACTATTTCTACAGCCCTCCCTGATACTGAAAATTCATGTGAGTTACCCAAAAACCTTGCCCATGACTAAAAGCGGCTAGCTATTTCTGTGCAGTCCAGACACAAATCTTCCTCTTCTTTCTACATTTTTCCTAATCTTGTATTTGTATTTTTAAGTTTGTGAATGCTCTACTGCCTCAGGGTACATCAGGCCAAATTAATAGAACATGCCAGGCTGACCCAAAAAACCAAAGCAAGCAACGAATGCCAGGTGAACCACAAGAAGGCTCTTCTCCTTAAGGACATGTCAGCCAGAAAGACAGTTGTACCATGCTCTGAAAACAGGACAAACAAACAAACAAGATTCTCCCAAACTGTCAGACTAGAACTAACTTTGGGGCTGAGGGAGAGATTTAGCCATCATGGGAGAATCGGCAAACTCTAAATTCAGAACTTTTATGCTAAAGAAGATTAGGGCAGTACATTTCCTAAAATGATTTTAATGTAGATGTGCCTGTTATGTTAATAATCTCCTGCTGCATATGATGATTTCTCAAAAAACTTTCTGCACCAACCTTCA
>PITA01033862.1:0-12276 GCA_004023965.1 Spilogale gracilis | reverse complement strand
ATTATAGAATTTACTAAAAAGATTTGCCTTTCTTTCATTTTATAGGCTCAACAACTTACTGATCTGGAACGAAAATTAAGTGTGGCCAAAAATGAGCTGGAGAAAGCAGCTCTTGACCGGGTGAGTTAATGTCTGTGAATCCTCACAGTTGCAGTTGTAGCAGACAAAGCTAGGGTAGACCCATCGCTTCACTTTATTTATTGGTGCACTTTCAGATGCTGTACCCAGAAGGTGAGTGTAGAATTCATGAGTGCTTGACACTCCCTTTGGAACCCAAATCTTTCCTCATTTTTGCTGCTACAGTAAACTGACTCAAGGTTCAGCCTTGTGAGTTCATGACTTTTCATTTTCCACCTTACCGGTACATTTGCTCTATAACACCATGAATAAACACGTTTTAAAGCACCAGCAAAGATGCCATGTATTAACTGCGGGTGAATGAGTGTGGAAACAAATGGAAGTAGTCAGCGACACTTTTAATTTCGGAAATCATGAATCAAGATTCTGGAGGGAGAATTATAAAAGGAGAAGGTAGTCCTCGTAACCAGCTCTGTTTATATACAAAGAATGCAAGAGGGAGTGACAGTCCTCTTTATAACAACTTTCCTTAAATATAATTCACATACCATTAAAGTCACATTTTTAAAGTTCACAAAGTAGTGCTACCATCACCACTAATTCCAAAAGATTTTCTTCACCATTTTTTACCTTCTCTATTTCATTTTGGTTTTATTGATCTCTCATTGTGTTACAAATGTGTGTGCTCAGGATAAACCACAACTCCTATTTGATGCAGTCTTTTCCTTTCAGTGTTCTTCATGTGAGATACACATGGAGAATAGGCAATTAGCATATGGAAGGGGAAATAGGGAGAAATTGATTATATTCAGAATTACTGTTCTGCTTAATCATTATGGAATGTGGCAAAATTTATTAACGCCTCTCATTCTTTTTTCATTTTTGAATCACCTCTATGAAATTATAGGAAATAAACATTTTTCTATTCTTTAGCTCCCTCAAAAGAAAAGGCAGAGTGACTTTAAAATAATCTCTTTGTTTACTCATACCCATTTATCAAACATGCAGTGTCGTTTTCTAGAATTCTGAGAACATATATCTAGCATGTGAATACAGGAAACTCTGCATCTGAGAAATCAATCATAGTATTTCAGACTTGAGAAGATAAAGACCACCTTATTCTCAATCAAAGCCATGGAAAGTCTGTGCCTAAGGAACAGGGCCATCCAGGAGTAATCTGCATTTGACGAAGCCTTCAGCGCATCCCCCCACTGAGAATAGTTACTTAATTAGGTTGGAGTTAGCAGCCATCATCCTCTCTAACACTGGAAAGGTAGACCCTCTTTTGTGGAAGATGTCCTGTGGGGAATTTTTGGTTCATTTCTACGCAATGTTTGACATGTAATAAAAGTATTTTTAGATGTGCAGAGAGAAAATACAATCTGATCAGAGTACAAAAAAAAAAAAAAAACAGGAAAGCATAACTGAAGCTGATTCAGACACTGGAATGAGAAAACAAAGATTTCATGACGATGAGGGTGTGTGTGTGTGTGTGTGTGTGTGACAGTAGAGAAAATAGACAAAACAGATAAAAGGATGAAATATTTCACTGGACTTGGAATATATTAAAAATATCAAGTAGATATTGTAGAATTAGAATAAAATAATGCATGTAATTGAGACTTGAACTTTGTTCAGTAGTAGATTGGATGAGTGGACATAATAGAACTGAAGACAAAATGTAAGGAAAATTAATATCAAATACTGGACTAACAGAGAAAGTACAAATAAATGGAAAGTAAACAGAGAGAGAATAAGAAATGTGTATCAATTTTTAAAATGTTAAAGTATTTATTATTGTTGTCCCAAAAGGAATGACAAACAAAAACAATATTTGTAGATATAATGACTTAAAATTTTCCAAATGGATAATTATAGATCATTCCAAGAGAGAGATATCACAATCCTAAATCAGTATGTATACAGCAGTGTTCCTTAAAATTGTATATAAATTTTTGAAAGTACACTTGAGAGTGCCTGGGTGGCTCAGTAGGTTAAAGCCTCTGCCTTCGGCTCAGGTCATGATCTCAGGGTCCTGGGATCGAGGCCCGCATTGGGCTCTCTGCTCAGCAGGGAGTCTGCTTCCTCCTCTCTCTGCCTGCCTCTCTGCCTACTTGTGATCTCTCTTATTCTGTCAAATAAATAAATAAAATCTTAAAAAAAAAAAGAAAGAAAGTACACTTGAGACCATGCACTTTTTCAAAACTCTCCTATATTTCTGTACAATTTATTAACAGAGACTTAACTAAGAAAAATGAAAATGTGAATAGAAACAATAAGATGTCTACTTAACACCATTAGATTGGTACAAATTAAAAAGTCGAATGACTCCATATTCTAACACACTAGTGGTGGCAGTGTGTAAATACTAAATCAATTTTTAAATGTGTGTATACTAGAATTTGCACTTGTTCCAGTGTGCTTGGCAACATGCATAAGGATCTGAAATACAACAGTATTTGTATTAATACCAAATTGAAATAATTTAAATGCTTATTGTTAGAATTAGCATATACATTTAATATATGTTCCATACTCATCTTTTCAAAGGGTAATTAAAATGTAATATTAATAAATAAATAGAAAGACATTTATATTGATATTAATACATTTTTAACATATACTATGGAGTAAAAAAAATTCAGAATTATATGTATGGTATTTAATAGTTGTTCAAATACACAAATCACATTTCCTTTGGATTATATATCATATAAATAGATGAAGTAGAAAAATATCTATCAGATTCAAGGACCCACTTGCTTTCTGGTAAAGATGGAATAAAATCACACTAGGAATGCTTAAAATTACTTCTACTATTTCCCAAGTGTTTCATTTTCCAATAGTTTTATAGATACAGGTAGTCTGTAATTCATACACACACATAGAGGTATGTTGTACACATTAGATACCCGCATCATATAATATGTACATTGTATATATACATTAGGTATATGTAATACACGTGTGTGTATATTACCAGTATATATGTGCATGTTATCATATATTTTATAAAAGTATAATATCATATATGACAAATATATATAATAAAGATGCTTTTTAACATTTAATTCAGATTTATATTTACCACATCTTTGTTATAATTGTTATTTTCTTCTCTATATGTCCCTATATTTTTCAAAATGATATTTTAGAAAATGAAGAAAGTGTGCTATCTGCTGTTAGGAGCTTTCCATTTTTGTGATCACAACTTAGCAACCATTCTATTTAAAAAAAATAAGCAACTAAGATGATCATAGACTTGCTTTGTAATAATATACTTTATACATAAAGCAGTTGTATAAAGAAAAGAGGTTGCTTTAGAACCACCAGGTTAAACTATGTGTGTTTTGATACAGGATAGAGGAGATGGAATATTTCAGGTTGATTCATTTTGGAGTTCTTACCGTACCTCTTTGATATGCAGTAGTTGTGAAGGACCAGGATAAAATTCCACTTCCCAGGGACTTGGGTCTCATGTAGGCATTTTCATTACTACAGATGATCAGAACCTCTTCATAGCTAACATAACTAACTTTTCAAACAGCGTATTTAGAAGTTGTTGCAATAATTAATTAGTAAGGGCATTTTGTGAAGTCTGATGATATTTCTTATGGTTTAGATCTTTGGGACAAGAGTTTTGAATGAACCACTAGATATTTTAACAACTCTGTTCTGTTGTGATTGTCTTATTTTATATTTTTCCAGTTATTTAAAGGAGTTTAAAGGAAGCCTGTGTGCCATTTTGAAGAGTAGGCCAAGTATAATTCATTTTACCAAGATTCCAGCATTATGAGATTTTTTAACTTATGAAAAAATAAGTTTATACTAATTTATGTTAATCTCTGACTATATCCAACTCATGCTATGTAATATTACTTTTTTAAAAGGGACAAGACTCTTTACAAAGTTGGGAGAATCAGAAAATCAGAGATACATATAAATGTAAAATTCAACTACACCATCTTTTTTTTTTTTTTAATCCTTTCTCTAACACCCCTACCACAATCTCCACAAGATGATTTAAATCCTGGGAAGAATGGGATTCCTGTGATCCCAAGGCAGCCCAGTCTCCTCCGATGTTTTTAGCAACTCTAAGGGTGGACTATTCTTTCTTATATTAAATCTTTTACCAGATCTCACTTCAGATAATCCACTTAGTCCGATTTTTAAATGGTTACATAGGTTTGAAATGCCATTCATTTGACCACCACGTGGTAGGATCTATGGGAAACAAAAAAACATGTATGATAGATGGCCTGGAGATCCACAGCTCTCACATTGTGTTGGGCACCAAAAATTATGAAATAATTGTTTATGGAGCCAGAAGTTCCCAAAAACAGAGAGAATGAATGCATTTTATGTACTTGTGGGTTGTACAAACTGGTGTAGTCACATAATAATAAATGGGCAAATTATAATTCAGCCTGAGTCACAGAACTCCAAGTTAACACAGAATTTTCTTCTCCTTTGTCTTACTCATTCTATGCTTTTCTCCACCTCATCTCTATTCACTCCCCATCTAGAGCCCACACCATACTACAGTCTGGATTTAGCATGAGAGGCTTTATGTTGCAGTGTTTCCAGAATCACTCTGCCTTTCTTCAGTCATAACTCTTCCACTGAATGATCATGTTCGAATTCCTCAAGCTCTTTAAGCATCACTGCAAAATGGGATATTAATAAAACTTACTTGGGGCTCCTGGGTGGCTCAGTGGGTTAAGCTTCTGCCTTTGGCTCAGGTCCTGATCTCAGGCTCCTGGGATTGAGCTCCACATCAGGCTCTTTGCTCAGCAGGGAGCCTGCTTCCCCCCACCCTCTGCCTGTATCTCTGCCTACTTGTGCTCTCTCTGTCAAATAAATAAATAAAATCTTAAAAAAAAAAAAAAAAAGCCTTACTCTATAAATGTGGTGAGAAAACTGTATGCATCCAAACAAGTAAAGTACTAAGAACTCTTGGTACAGGGAAAACATTCAGAAAGCATAGTCATTATTATTAACATTTATGAATGATATTGTAGAGACTGCCTGTCAGTGTTAACAATTTTTCTCTTTAACCTTCAGGATCTTGTCTTTCCTTTTGCTACAGTAAACTATAAAGCATTCATATTACTAGAGGTCGGTTTCAACAAATCTCTTGTACCATATGTATGAGGCTCATAAACTATACTCATAAAGGCAGGTAAAAAATGCTAGCTCACTTCAAAATGGATAAAAACTACAGTTTAATGAAATTGCTTTCTACCTCTCTCCATCACCTTTATATGAGAGTTTTTTACTCTCTTCAGGTGCCTAGATCCTAAGAATGTTATATCTGGGCTTCAAAGAACTTCAAATACCTCATAAATATTATGAAATCATCTTCACACTTGGTTCTTGTGACATGTTTAATGAAATAAGTTTCAGTTTATTATCACAACATAAACAAAATAATCTCATGATCTAAGAATCAGTCTTGGTTTTCCAAACAATCAATTATTTATTTGGCAATATCATATGAATTATAGGTAGCCTCAGCTACTGGAATGTAAAAACAGCTTTATAGTATGGAAATATATCTCTCAAACATTTATATTAAAAATATTCTATTGCATCTGACTGTCACAGAATTTTCCCCGGGAAAGCATGCGTTATTTGCATCCATATTAAAGATGACACGTGTGAGGGGTGCCTGGGTGGCTCCATCAGTTAAGCATCTGATTCTTGGTTTCAGTTCAGTCATGATCTCAAGGTTGTGAGATTCAGCTCTGTTGAGAGTCTGCTTGAGATCCCTTACCCCTCTCTATCTCTCTACTCCTGCCCCTGCTCCTGTGTGCATGCTGTCTCTCTAAAAAATAAGTAAATAAGTAAAATCTTAAAAAAGAGAGAGAGAGAGATGTTAGGAACCTGCACAGACTCCGAGGACTAAGTAGCAAAAGCACAAGAACTTGTTTTGCCATTTGTGTCTGACACATAGCAGGAGCACTGTAGGTAGCTATTGATTGAATACATAAATTAACATCTAACTTCATAAAATAATGAACGTGCTATTTATCCTACATACAAGGGACCTAGAGATTCTCTAGACAGAGAATCAAAAATATCAAAAATAGGGCACCTGGGTGGCTCAGTCAGTTAAGTTTCTGCCTTCAGCTCAGGTCATGATCTCAGTGTCTTGGGATTGAGCCCCCACATTAGGCTCTATGCATAGCTCTCTCTCCCTCTTCTACTCCCTGCTTGTTCTCTTTCTCTCTCTGTCAAATAAATAAATAAAATCTTTTTTAAAAAGATCATAATTTCTAATAAACTTTACATATTATATAGCAGAAGCATTGGAATTTTATTTATTTTTTAAGATTTATTTATTTATCTATTTATTTCGAAGAGATAGCAAGTGAGGGGAGGGACAGAGGGAGAGAATCTTCGAGTAGACTCCCCACTGAGCACAGAGCCCCATGCAGGGCTCAGTCTTACAACCCATGATATCATGACCTGAGCTGAAACCAAGTGTCGGTCACTGAACCGACTAAGCCACCCAGGTACCCCAAGCACTAATACTTTAATGTCTGAAATAGTAATTTTTTTATACAATATAAAGAATAAAATGAGAACTATTTCATTATTTTCTACTGTAGAACAGCACCAGCAGATGTCCCCTGGAGGGTTTGTTTTATTTATTCATTTAACGACCATTTGTTGAGTTAGAAACTGGTGGTTCTTGTAGGAGAGGAACTGGTCCTCAAAGAAATGACATCGTAATGAAAAAAGATAAAACAGTGAACATAGAAACAAAAAGGTAATTTGCAACAACAACAAGGTTACCTAGGACTTAAAGTGAGAAGAGTAACAGACTTTAAGGAAGGAGTGTTCCTTGAAAGGGCCATCAGGGACTGTGTTTCCAAAAAGATAAGATATGAGCTAAAATTGGGTGTTATATGCAACTGATGAATTGCTAAATTCTACCCCTGAAACTAATAATACAGGATACGCTAATTAAATTGAATACATTTTTAAAAAAGATGTGAGCTGACAGATAAGTTTTAGGTGGAAGTTTTCCTTTTTTTTTTTTTTTTTAAAGATTTTATTTATTTATTTGACAGAGAGACAGATCACCAGTAGGCAGAGAGGCAGGTAGAGAGAGAGGAGGAAGCAGGCTTCCCACTGAGCAGAGAGCTGATGCGGGCCTTGATCCCAGGACCCTGAGGTCATGACCTGAGCCAAAGGCAGAGGCCTTAACCCACTGAGCCACCCAGGTGCCCTAGGTGGAAGTTTTCTAACAGATATTTGGAAAAGGGGTTCCTAGGACCCTTTTGATGGAATCTTTGATGGGTTGTAAATAAAAAGAGGTTGAGGTAATCAGGTTCTTCCTTAAAAAGTTTGCATTTTACTATTATGTGGCAAAACAAGTGAGAAAAGTGGTTTCGGGCCAAGAGGAGAAAGGCAGGGCAAAAATAAGACTGACCCTGGGAGGGAATAGGTTGTAAGATCTTGGACAAAGTATACCTTCTATAGTTAATACCATATTTTATTAAGTGACATCTTGTTAAGGTGAACTTCAAAGTGAACAGTAACCTGCAATTTCAAAGCAGACTACAACTACAGCCAGCAGTAGAAATGAAAATATAGTGGTGCTGGGGTATAAAATTATTGTCTGAGTCCTGCTTATGGAACAGAGTCAAGCCAAATCTGAGTAGTGTCAGTAACAGGTTCTGTTAAGTCAGAGAGACTAACTAGAAAGCTGAGCAAAGTAGGGCAAGGTGGCTCACAGCAATCTATGATCTCTGACAGGAAAAGTCTACAATGTAACCGAGCCAATAGAGGCAGAATCTAAGGTAGGAAACCACGTTGTATGCTTGTGGCCCAATAAAGAAATGAATTCAGGAGCCAAGAGATGAGGAATCAGTTGAAACACAAGAGCAAAGATAGCTTACACCCGTGGCTGTGAAACGTGGGGAGTTGGCGGTTGTGTCTATGTGATATTGATTCTGTTGTCTGAGATGATCCTGACCATGTAAGGAGACCCCTGGGAACAAACAAGATGATCAAGCTCAGATAATTAAAAATATCACATACATGCATATCCTCATGTATCGTTCCACTGGAAAGTGTGTCTTCCCGGAACAGCATTTCCTGAAAATGTTCAGAGCTATTAACTTGATACGGTGCATTATTTATTTTCATATCCAACTTAAGGCATTACTCAGAAATTTGTTCATTTTGACAGCATAAACTGTAAGGCTGTTATAGATACAACTTCTATATACATCATGTGTTTAGAGGAGCCAAGATATAAATGCAGTGAATAAAATAGTCATCATAACTTCCTGTATGATCTGAGATGATTGAAAGTCTACATTTCAAAGTCACATTAACTTTGGTTCTGGGCCCAAACTTGCCTGACTCTGTTGCATTAGCTCCTTTTTCATTGTCTCACTATAACATGTGAGACAGAAGACCTATTTAAATTGTTTAGTGCCACCTGGAATCTTCGACTCTCGGCCCAGCACACAATTCCACAATGTCCAATTCTGTGGTGAGAGGAGAGTCTGCCACGATTATAACAAAGCACCAGTAGGAAGAGAAATCTGCACTATTATTTCATCTCTTATCATTAATAAAGCTTATTAATTTCCTTCCCTAATATGTAGAAATAGCATTTTCACCCAAGTGTTTAAGTCACTGATTCAGAAAATTTTCTGATGAGTCCTTTCTAATGTGTCAGGGATCATGTTAAGTGCTAAATACACAGTTCTGAACAAAATAGACAACTTGCACATGTATATGTATACATATAAATTAGAGACAAATTACATAAAGGACACAAATATAGGATGGAAAGTAATGGGGTGGAGGAAGGACAAGAAATCAGGAGCTCAAGTCAAGCAGATCAGAGGGACCATGTTGAGTAAAAGGTCGTCATTCAGCTTGGCCCCGGTTGGCCCTGTTCTGTCCATTTAACAGCATTCCTCCAGACTAGTTCTATCAGATGTTTATGTCATCTTAGACAACTTGTCAGGGCAATATTAACAAGAAGGAAATGCATGTCAGTTCATTTCTTATGTATTCCCAGTTTCTGCTCTTCCTGCTGTTTTTGTTTTGTTTTGCTTTTTTAATCTCTGGCCTGGACCAAATCCATTTCTTAAACTTCTGTTTTTTTAGAAAGACATTCTTTCTCATCTTAAAGATAAATCTTATCGTACAGACGAGTAAAAAGCTCAGAGGTAGACATTGGGAAGGATCTAAGTCATAGGCGCTACTATTCAAGAGATAGGAAATAGGAGCCGATATTTTTTTTTTAAGATTTTATTTATTTATTTGACAGAGAGAGAGATCACAAAGAGGCAGAGAGGCAGACAGAGAGAAAGGAGGAAGCAGGCCCCCTGCTGAGTAGAGAGCCCCATGCGGGCCTTGATCCCAGGACCCTGAGATCATGACCTGAGCCAAAGGCAGAGGCTTTAACCACGGAGCCACCCAGGCGCCCAGGAGCTGATACTATATCAAAGTGTGTTCCTAGCATAGAATATAAAAGATAGTGGTTTTTTGGAAGAACACTACAGGAGGACGATGGACTTTGCTGCTTCACTGACCCATAGATACCCTGAAAGATTACAGTCCACATACACCAACTTGTCCAGGGGTGTTGGCCCAGCAACCAATCTCTTCATCTCTCTTGTTGCAGAGGCCACATCCCATGTCTTGAAATGGATGATTATATGATATTTTCTTATTTGAGCCTACATCCATGCCCTTTATTGCCCCTGAGTTACCATAGGGTTTTCTAAAATTTGTATGTCTCTTTCCATTTTGGCAATGGAGATCTCTCTGTTGTTTATATTCAGCTTTAGATGATGGTGTTGATGATTTACTCTATCAGCATTTAAGAATATTTTTAGGGATGTCTGTTTGGCTTAGTCAGTTAAGCATCCACCTTCAGGTCAGATCACAGGGTCCTGAGATTGAGTCCCACATTGGGCTTCTTGCTTAGTGGGAAACCCGCTTCTTCCTCTGCCTACCACTCCCCCTGCTTGTGCTCTCTCTCTCTCTGACAAATAAATGAATAAAATATTTTTTTAAAAACACTCCCTTTAAAAAAATAAATGATAAAAAATATATTTTTAGCCGTGGAATCTGGTGGTAAGATGGGAGTTACAGGTGGTTGTTGTCTACATTAGTTCAGTCTGCCTTGTGATATAAACCAGGGGGAAAGGCAGTCCCAAAACTTTAAACTTTCGGGGCGCCTGGGTGGCTCAGTTGGTTAAGCGACTGCCTTCGGCTCAGGTCATGATCCCAGAGACCCAGGATCGAGCCCCACATTGGGCTCCCTGCTCGGCGGGAAGCCTGCTTCTCCCTCTCTCACTCCCCCTGCTTGTGTTCCCTCTCTGTCAAATAAATAAAATCTTTAAAAAAAAAACAACCTTAAACTTTCATTTCTTCAGAGTAAAATTGTAATACGGGTGCCAGTTCCACAGATGTTAGCATAAAATTATTTCTTGCATGTGACAGAGACTGAAATATTGTGAAATCCTATGCAAATATAAGAAAGTGTAAATATTATAATTTATAATCACATCGTATTAACTCTTCCCACTTAAGAAGGCCCACAGGAGAAACAAAATTGTTTTTTTTCCAATCTGTGGGCAAATTGAGTGGTGCTACAGGCTCATCTGAAAAACACAAGGCCCTACAAACCAAACACGAGGTATGGTTTGTCATAAAAGGGATGGAGAAAAATGGCAGGCTTCTACAGACATTTTCTACTTGGAAGTGACCCCAGAGCACACGTGCTTGCCAGCAAACTGTCACGACTGAAATCATGTCAAGTAACTATGTCTCCAGATTTCAGTGTTCAGAATATAGCACCAGACACAGTAGCTCCTAAAAAGTAGACTGAGTGTGCAGTAAACAGTGAGTGTGCCAGAGTGGAATTTAGAAGTTAGTTACATTTGAAAACTGGTAGGTATTTGTGTGGGGAATGAATGTAGAATAAGGGGATGGGGAGAATCAAATAAAGAACAACTGGAACCACATATAAAAGTTGCCATCTCTCTTTTTTCCATAGGACTCACAGCTGAAAGCCATGAAGGAGACTGTGCGTCTCTGCCTGTCAACCGTATTCCGTAATCAGCCTCCCCCTTTGAGTCTAATGAGGCCAAGTCCAAGTCAGCTGCCAGTTCTACCTGGGACAATGCGCCCTATGATTCCTGATGTAAGCTCAAGTTTCCAGGTACACTTCAGTCATGCTTTGAAAGTATAAGCAAGTAATGCACTGTTTTTATACTTCATTCTATGTGATCATCAGGGTGGATAGAGTAAGACACCAAATTCGATGAAAGATTAGGAAGTAAATGGAAGACAGAAACCCTTTGTAAAGTATCCATTGTCTCTTGGAGAACGTTGGAAGACAACGTTTGTTTTAGAGAGCCAACTGCTTGGTAGCCAGAATTGCCTAATTATAAAAATAATAATTATTATTACTCTGAAATAATCTAAAATTATTTTAAAATAATGTTTTAGCAGCATTATTTGAAGTTATAATAATTATGATGACAATAATATGTTTATTATAATTTAACATAATTATGTCATCAACATTTTAATAATAACTATTATTTTGTAATTAATTAAAAGAAAGCATCTTATATTACCTGGCTTATATATACCAGAGGTTTAATACGAAAATACTTTCTCCTAGGGTATGACGGTCATCCTTACAAAAGTGGATACTTTCTTTAAAAAATAAGGCCATAGTTTTTAACACTTCCTGCACATGTGACTCTCTCGGGATACTCGTAAGAAAATCCTGATGCTTGGGGCTCACCTCAAACCTATTAAATCCTTTCTGGTTGGGCTCTAAGTCATCAGTAGTTTTTAAAAGCTCCCCAAGAGATTCTGAGAACAGGTGAATCAAACAAAACTTCCTCAACTCCCTCCATCACGTTTGTCGCTTTGTGCTTCAGTCCTCAGAACCTTCCATTTACAGGCTCTACGTTTAAATAAATCCTGACACTCTGAAATAGTTACTGGAAAAAAGTGTAGCTTCAGGCAGTATATTTGAAAGTGCTGGCTCTCTCAAGGTGCCCATCAACAGATGAATGGATAAAGAAGATGTGGTACATATATACAATGGAATACTATGCCTCCATCAGAAAGGATGAATATCCAACTTTTGTAGCAACATGGACTGGACTGGAAAAGATTATGCTGAGTGAAATAAGCCAA
>PITA01033861.1:0-12265 GCA_004023965.1 Spilogale gracilis | reverse complement strand
ATCTAGGGAGGGAAACGAAACAACAGAGATTTTGAACACAGAAACAAACTGAGGGACTTGGAGGGAGGGGGGTGGAGGGATGGGAGAGCCTGGTGGTGGGTACTGGGGACACCTAAAGCGGGGAGCACTGGGTGTGGGGAATGGGGAATGAATCTTGAAACACTGGAAAAAAAAATTTAGTAACAATAAAAAAAAATTATTAAAAAAAATTATTTATTTATATATTCATTCATTCATTCATTCATTTATTCATTCATTCATTTTAGAGAGAGCAGGATGTGGGGAAAACAGGAGGGTAGGAGAAGGGAGCAGAGAGAGGGACAAGCAGATTCTGTACTGAGCACCAAGCCCAAGAACCTGATGTGGGGCTCCACACAGGGCTCAATCTCAGAACCCTGAGATCATGACCTGAGCTGAAATCAAGAGTCCGATGTTTAACTGACTGAGCCACCCAGGTGCCCCTAAGCTAGAAGACATTCTGCTTAGTGAAATAAGCCAGTGACAAAAGAACAGACTATATGCTTCCTCCTCTTTAGATTCCATGAGCTATCTAAAGTAGTCACACTCACAGAAACAGAGGAGAATGCTGGTTGCCCAGGGTTCAGGGAAGGGCAAAGTGGGGAGTTGTTATTTGATGGATATAGAGTTTCTGTTTTGCAAAATGGAAAAGTTTTAGAGATCTTTTGCACAACAATATGAATGTAGTTAATACCACCTAATTGTACAGTTAAAAATGGTTAAGGTGTGGCGCCTGGCTGACTCTGGTAGAACATGCAATTCTTGATCTTAAGGTCATGAGTTTGAGCCCCATATTGGGTATAGAGATTACTTAAAAAAATTAAAAAAAACTTTTTAAAAAATGGTTAAGGTGGTAACTTTTTAAAATATTTTATTTTATTTATTTTATTTATTTTATTTTTTTAAGGATTTTATTTATTTATTTGACAGAAAGAGAGAGAAAGCAAGAGAGGGAACACAAGCAGGGGGAGTCGGAGAAGGAGCAGCGGGCTTCCTGCGGAGCAGGGAGCCCGATGTGGGACTTGATCCTGGGTCTCCGGGATCAAGACCTGAGCCGAAGGCAGACACTTAACGAGTGAGTCACCCAGGCACCCCAGGATTTTATTTTTAAGCAATCTCTACACCCAGCATGGGCTTGAACTTCCAACCCCAAGATCAAGAGTTGCATGCTGCACTGACTGAGCCAGCCAGGTGCCCTAAGATGGTAAATTTTATGTTACATGTTTTTGTTTTTTGCCTCAATTAAAAAAAAATGAAAACAAAAACAAAAAACACCTGCAAGGTTGCCCGTAACCTTTAAGACAAATCTGGACCCCTTCTCTGGAGGTCCTCTGCACCATCTCAGACCCTCCTTTGCAGCCACCTGCCCTCAGTCCCCTCCAGCTACCATACTCTCCAGCCCCACCGTGCTCTTCAGCTTCCCCCAAAACACAGCTCACACTGCCTTGGTGGTGTTCTGTGCCTGGAGTAACCTTCCCCTCAGCTTGGCAGCATTTTGAAATTCTGATCATCCTTGAAGAACCAGCTGTCCTCCTCTGTGAAAACTTCTCCTAACCCTCCAGAAAAAAATCAATGCCCAGTGTGTGTGCCCCTGACACTTTATATCATTACCACCACAACCTTAGCTAGCATTTAACAGAGAAGGACTCACTGTGTGCTGAGCACCATGCCAAGTAAGCTATGTGCATCATCATTGCAGTTAATCTTCATGATAACTCTGTATCATCCCCATTTTACAGATGACAAAACTGAGGCTCAGGCTGGAGAGGATCATACAGTTCATGAGTTGAGGCCCTGAGACTTAAACCTTCCTAATTCCAGAGAAAAGCTTTTAACCACTCAAACTCTACTTCCCAGACACACCCAAATTATTGCATTATGCATGGATTATTTATTTTTCTGTCTGCCCAATTAGGGGAGGGTCCCGTCTTTTGTCATCCTGCTTCCTATGCACCATGCCTCTTCCAGGGCCCGGCACAGAGTGGGTGCTCATTTTGTGGGAGTTTTGTTGCCCACCCTTGAGTCGGTGTTAATGCTAGCTCCCCTAATTCTACTGCTTCTGTTTCCCCTCCAGAAATTGGCAGATTGGTGATTGCAAAAAAAACACCCTCAGCTGATCAATAAATAAAAATGTTGGAGAATTTCAAATAAGAATCTGGATTATTAAAGTTACAAATCTTTGGTCTTTATACCTTTAATAAAACATGCATCTATTAATAATGGATACTGGTTCTGGCCTGCTTATGCTGAAAAGGGGGAAAAAATGACCAGCTGAAAGATGCTAATATTTTTTCTTCTTAGCGGGCTTGGCTGCCAACTGCTTCGCTGACAAACTGGTCATCATTTAAAAAGGTTTAAAATTTTTAACGCACAAAAGGGAAATTAAAGATGAGATGTTCAGCCTTGTGGGGCCTCAGTTAGAGACTGTTCCTTCTGGAGACATCTCTCTTCTGGGTTTTGGTGGACCCACCTCTGCTGCCTTCCATCCTAGTTCCCTAGCTGCCCCTTCTCAGCTCACCTTTTTTTTCCTAACCGCTTCCCTGGGCCCTCTCCTCCCCTCTCCCCTCCCTTTTCTCCTCCCCTTCCTTGCCCTCCCTTTCCCTTCCTTTTCCTTCCCTTATCTTCTCTTCTTACTTAACTCCCCTGCCCCAAGTGACATCGCCCACCCCCCCACCCCGGGGACCACTAGTCATCATCTTTGCATAAAGGCAAGTCACTCAATAGGAGAGAAAGTCAAAGAGGTAAACTGACCACATGGGACCTTGGAGACCACATACATGTACTTTGGCTCTTACTCCAGGCATGATGGTGCCACCGCAGGAGCAGAGGAGGGCACAACCTGACTTATGGCTTAAAAGGTTTATCTTTGGAGACTGGGAGTAAAATAGACTGGAGGATGATAGGGGCAGAAGCAGGAAAAGCGTTTAGGAGAATATTGCCATGATCCAGGCAAGAGACGATGGTGGTTTGGAATAAAGTGGAAGCAGTGAGGAGGTACAGAGTGGTTGGGTACAGGATGTATTTTACATTTTAAAGGTAGAGGCCATAGGATTTGCTGATCGATTGGAGGAGGGTTATAAAACAAAAAGGGGATGGAGTCAAGGATGTCCCCAAGGATTTTGGCCTGAGTAACCAAAAGTTGGGGGGGGGCTTCATTTTCTGAGATGGGGAAGGCCATGAGTAGAATAGGTTTAGGGAGAAGGAACGTAGTCTTCTTTTTCTTCTTCTTCTTCTTCTTTTTTTTTTTTTTTAAGATTTTATTTATTTGACAGAGAGAAACACAGCCAGAGAGGGAACACAAGCAGGGGGAGTGAGAGAGGGAGAAGCAGGCTTCATGCCGAGCAGGCAGCCCAATGTGGGGCTCGATCCTGGGACTCCAGGATCATGACCTGAGCTGAAGGCAGAGGCTTAACCACTGAGCCACCCAGGAGTCCCAGGAATGTAGTCTTGAATGTGTTTAGTTTGAGGTGCCTTTTGGATGTAATGTTGTACACTGAATTACGTCCCCTTAAAATCCAAATGTTTTCATTTTTGCTTTTAAGAAGCTTTACACCAGGGGCAGGCACCTGGGTGGCTCAGTTGGTTAAGCGACTGCCTTCGGCTCAGGTCATGATCCTGGAGTCCCAGGATCGAGCCCCGCTTCGGGCTCCCTGCTAGGCAGGAGGCCTGCTTCTCCCTTTCTCACTCCCCCTGCTTGTGTTCCCTCTCTGGCTGTGTTTCTCTCTGTCAAATAAATTTTAAAAAACTTTAAAAAAAAAAAAAGAAGTTTTACACCAAACATGTGGCTTGAACTCATGACCCTGAGAGCAAGACTCACATATTCTACTGATTGAGCCAGCCAGCTGCCCCTAAAATTCATATGTTGAAGCCCTAAGCCTCATTGTGACTATATTGGACATAGGGACTTCAAGGAAGTAATTAAAGTTAAATGAGGTCAAAAAGATGGGGCCTTAGTCCAATAGACTGGTGTCCTTATAAGAAGAGGAAGAGATACCCAGAGATCTCCATCCTCATGCACACAGAGGAAACACCATGTAAGGACATAGGGAGAAGGTGACTATCTACAAGTCAGGAAGAGAGGTTGATCAGAAACCAACCCTGCCGGCACCTTGATCATGGACTTCAGCCTCCAGGAACATAAGAAAATAAATGTCTGCTATTTAAGCCACCAGTCTGTGCTATCTAGTTATGGCAGCCCAAGCTGACTAATACAGATGTCTAAGAAGATCTGTGAAACTGGCAGCTGGATATATAGGTTCAAAATTCAGAAGAAAGACCCAGGCTACAGATAGAAATTTGGGCATCATAATCAGGGAGATGGCCTTTAAAGTTCTGAGGCTAAATGAGATTGCCAATGAAGTAGTGTCACAAAGATGAGAACATGACAAAGTACCAGACTCTCTGATCTTCCTATGTTTAGAGGCTGGGGAGAGGAGGAAGAATCAACTAAAAGACTGAGAAGTTACCAGATAGGAGGGAAGCCAAGAGCTTATTAATGCTCCTGAAAGCCAAAGAGAGAGAGAGAGAGATAGAGAGAGAGAGAGAGAGGTCATCTATGTCTAATGCTGCTGATGGGATAAGTAATGTGAGAAATGAGGAGTGACTATTGGATTAGCAACATGGAGGTCACTGGTGACCTCAGTAAGAACATTGGATTTAGTTTTGGGTCCTCTAGTGGTAAAATCACAAAGGGAAACCCAATGGATTCCACAACTATCATTATCTTCGAGAAGTGAACGTAGCAATTATTCAAGACAACTTTTTTTTCCTGGGGATTTATCATGCATGTTCTTGCAAAGGCGGCGTTGGGTAATATGAGTCTTGTCAACAACTGTTAAAGGTCTTCCCTCCTGTCCCTTCTGACAGTTTGATTCAGGTACAAGTGACAGCCTTGTGTATCCATCCCAGTCCAGTTGTGAAGGGTCCCTGAAGTGAAGGTATTAGGAGAAACTTCACCTAGCGACCCACCACAAGAGCGCGGAGGAAGGAATGACTGCCTGCCTTGGGAGCTGAGAAAGAGGAGATGCCACTGAGATGGGCTTTGAGAAGACAGATAAGAATTCTCAAACAGAAAAAGGCCAATAAAATGATATTTTACACACAGGAAATGTACAAATTCTTGTATGTACTTTCATTAAAAATATTTCTTTTTTTCCTTGGTTTTTGTGACTTGACTTGGTTTCTCTCTTTCTCTCTGTCAACACACACACACACACACACACACACACACCTATATTCACAAACACACCAAATAACTGTTAGAACTCTTGGTTAAACTGATAGAAAACACATCTCAGGGTGCCTGGGTGGCTCAGTGGGTTAAAGCCTCTGCTTTGGGCTCAGGTCATGATCTCAGGGTTCTGGGATCAAGGCCCACGTTGGGCTCTCTGCTCAGCAGGGAGCCTGCTTCCTCCTCTCTCTCTGCCTGCCTCTCTGCCTACTTGTGATCTCTCTCTGTGTCAAATAAATAAATAAAATCTTTTAAAAAAAAGAAAAGAAAAGAAAAAGAAAACACATCTCAGAAAGGGCTTAAAGCAGATAAAGGGAACTTTTTGTTCATGTAATCAAAAATTCCAACAGTAAATTTAAGACACAGCTAAACCTGGGGGCCCAAACAATGGGGCTCTAATTTGGTCTCTTTCCATCATATGGCTCGGCCTCTCTCCATGCTGGATTGGTGTTCACGCTTCACATGTGCAGGGATGGCCGCCAACAATCGAAGGCCTGAACCATCCAGTGGAATTGAAGAGAGCCTCTCTGTTGTGCCTTCTTGGCTCCAGTTGGATCAGTTGGCCATCCCGAAACAAATCCCTGTGGTCAGGGGACTGAGATGCTCTGAGTGCCTCAGTTGAGATGAAGACCCATCCCGCAGGGCCAAGGGTGGAATCAACTCTGTCTAAAACACAGGGACTGAGATCCAGGATGGAGAGACCTCACAAAGGAAAAACTTGTTGCCAAAGAAGGTGCAATGGACCTTGGCTACAAAAGGTTTATATGTTCCCTTCCATGGACTGGGATGCCGAGGATCTCCCTGAGATCCTGGAACCCTACCTATCGGGTGGACACTCAGGCCTGGACGATGGAATTGCCCTCGGAGCCGTGGAGCCTGCAGGCCTGTGCGCTGAGGTACGGGAAAGGGAAAGGTCAGGCAATGTAGCTGAATGTAGCTGGTGTGCGGCTTCGCAGCATCCAGGCTTCTCACGAGAGAAGCATATGACACCAGAGAGGGTGAGGAACTTGTCTGAGGCCACAGAAAGTTCAAGCACAGTTGGGATTTAAGCTTAGCAGATAGGAAGGCCAGAACGAGGCTCTGTCTATGTGTCTGGCAGTTGTCACATTCATTAGCTCCCTGACATCTACCGCCTTGTTTCCGTGTATATTTTTACAAGGTTGTTAATTATCAGCCATAAAGCTCGGCAAACGTTTTGATAGGCTTTAAAAGCTCATGAAAACAACATTACATTTTAAGGCATGGTTTCCTAATTAATCTAATTAACTGTCAGCTTCACATCCTACTGGTTTCCAGACAAGGCGAGCTGTGCCTCTCAACGTCTGATTCTGCCCCAGCAGACAGGGCTGGAGACATTCACCATCACAGTCTTCCTGCCCGAAAACTAGCCAACACGTGGCCTGAGGTGTGGGTTATCTGAAGCAGCGTCTAGATGCTCAGCATTGTTCTGGCTTATTTCCTTGGATGATCTATTTCCAGGACAAGGACACAGTGGTTGGACATGCCCCAGATTAAAGAAAGCACATGGATGACTGGCCACCTCAGCTTAGGACCATCGCAGAAGGCCAAGGTACAGACATATTTGGGGTCCCTTCCCCAACAATGCTTCCTTTTCAGAGATCGGTCCTCACTCTCAGTGCTGGCCATGTGGCCCTATTTCCCCCCAACGGCTGATTGGACTGAGATGGACACCTCACCCAAGGATGGCTCCGTCGCTTCTGACTGGTGGCCTGGCTGGAAAAGATGAGCTAGGCTAACCAGAGGCAACTCTGTAGATGAAGAAACAGAAAAGGGGGAAGGGTGGATAGTTTCCTTGGGCTACCCTAACAAAGTACTATAGGCTGAGTGGCTTAAACAACAGAAATGTATTTCTCAGGGCACCTGGGTGGCTCAGTCAGCTAAGTGTCTGACTCTTGATTTTGGCTCAGGTCATGGTCTCAGGGTTGTGAGATCGAGCCCTGAGTCAGGTGCTGTGCTGGGCGTAGAGCCTGCTTAAGACTCTCTCTCTCTCTCTCCCTAAGAAAGGAAGAGAGAGAAAAGGGAGGGAGAGAGGGAGGGAGGAAAGAAGGAGAGGAAGTTCTCATGGTTTGGAGGCTAGAAGTCAAAGATCAAGGTTCTGGGAGGGTTGGCTTCTCCTGAGGCCTCACTTTCCCTGGCTTGCAGGTGACCATTTTCTCTGTCCTCACATGGTCATTTCTCTGGGTGTGCACATCCCGGGGTTGTGTCCAGATTTCCCCTTACAAGGACGCCAGTCAGAATAGAGCTCACCCAAACAGCCTCATTTTAACTTAATCCCCTCTTCAAAGACTTTCTCCAAATACCGCTTCTTTTTCTTTCTTTCTTTCTTTCTTTCTTTCTTTCTTTCTTTCTTTCTTTCTTTCTTTCTTTCTTTCTTCCTTCCTTCCTTCCTTCCTTCCTTCCTTCCTTCCTTCCTTTCTTCCTTCCTTCCTCTCTCTCTCTTTCTTTCTTTCAATAATTTATTTCTTTATTTGACAGAGAGAGAGCACAAGCAGGCAGAGCTGTAGGCAGAGGGAGAAGCAGACTCCTCACTGAGCAGGGAACCCATTGTGGGGCTCAATCCCAGGACCCTGGGGTCATGACCTGAGCCAAATGCAGACACTTAACTGGCTGAACCACCCAGGTGACCCCAAAATACAGTCACTTTTTTTTTTAAGATTTTATTTATTTATTTATTTGACAGAGAGAAACACAGCAAGAGAGGGAACACAAGCAGAGGGACTGAGAGAGGGAGACGCAGGCTTCCCGCCGAGCAGGGAGCCCGATGTGGGGTTCGATCTCGGGTCTCCGTGATCATGACCTGAGCCGAAAGCAGTCGCTTAACCAACTGAGCCACCCAGGTGCCCCAAAATACAGTCACTTTCTAAAGAACTGGGGGCTAGGGCTTCTACATATGAAGTTTAAGAGGACATTTCAGCAAAGGACAAGCACTAGAGATGAAGATTCACAGAGCATTTGGCTGGGGCAAGGGAGCAGCCATGACTGATGCCACATCCGTGAGTGTGAGAGCCCCTGCTGAATGCCCTGAACACTATTGGAACGCCTGGGACCCGCCACCTTCCGCCTGAGGGTGTGCATCTGGCTGCTTTCCGCTGAAGGCAGGTCCCAGGCACTCAGGGAAAGCCAGAGTTGCAGAGGTAAATGCACAGGGCGCGGTCCTCCACCAGGGACCAGTTGCCATTAAGGGATGAATACTGCTGTTCCCTCGCCCCTTGGCGGGGTTACCTCTGACCCATGTTCTACACCACGTCCAGAGCTCTCTGGTAGGATTGAGATCGTGTTGCATAGCGGTAACTGGCCAATCATTCGTCCTTCCCTCGCTTTCCCTGTCTCACTTTCCACTCCCTTCTCGGCATTTGCGGCTGTCCCTCTCAAGTAAACTTGCACTTGGATCCTTGTTTTAAGGTCTGCTGCTGCGGGAACACAGACTTAGGTGGCCTGTGGACCTTATGTGGAAATAGGAGCAGGGTGACTAAAGGGAAGAAAATAGAGAAAGATTAGACCTGGGAATGTTGCTGTTGTTACCAAGATTCAAGTTCTGGTCCCCATGAGCACTGTCCTGCATTTATGCCTCTTGGCTTTCCAAGTGGTCATAAAGTGGGATCTTAGGTGTTCTGGAACATAAAATAATTTAGCCACTTCCCCATCCAAATGCAGCAGATTCTCCAGGACTCTTCTAGAAACTTCCCTCTGAAATATGCTGTTATAAGAAAGTTGGTACCGCCTGCTCTAGAGAATTGTGCCACAAAGGACATTCTGTGGCTTCATAAATATGCCCCTCAAAATTAACCCTCCGTTTGCAGAGCTGAAGCTGGGGATCACCTGGGAGAATTTGCATACGGGCCAGGAGCTATCTGGGAGGTCAGGAACCAAGGCCCTGTGTCCTTTTCTTTTGAGATAAAACATGATCATAACCCTTCTGGTTGATTGGACTGTGCCCAACTGAGGCCCCCAAAAGAAAGGACATAAACAGCCACACGGAAAATGGCCATAAATGCAAAGGGAGTCTGTAACTGGTGACCAGTGTTTAACACTAACTCAGGCTACAAATTTGGAGTGGATGGACAGAAGAATGGCCAGTTAGGGGAGCATGGGTCCTTTAATGAGGGAATCCAATCTCGTTACTTTGAACTTGCCTGCTTTCTTTCCTTTTGATCCATGACGATCTGGGAGTCTGAAGTCTTACAGAAAAATAAAAATATGATCATAAACGACATTTCTCAAATCTAAACACTCAATTTTTTAACACTTCCTGTAGAAATTCCTTAGGCTTTTCAACTCCAAAACAGCATTCGGGGAACATGGGTATGGGAGTCCTTGCAGGAATAAAAGGGAGGAATCGAGCCAGCAGGAGCAGGGTCTGGAGTCCAAGAGAAGCGGGTGGGGCAGCTGGCTTCGGAGGTAGAGGGGTTTCAATGTAGGGTGCCATAGTCACCAATGAGTTGTGCCCAGGTGACAGGGGAGTCTGAGAAGCAGGGTATAGCCCTTGGGTCAGGGATAGTGTGACATTTATAATGATAAAAATGGTGAACATGATAATCCTCATAAAATCCCCTGTTTAATTTTTGTTTTTGTTTTTAAGATTTTATTCATTTATTTGTCAGAGAAAGGGAGCACAAGCAAAGGGAGCAGCAGGCAGAGGGAGAAAGAGGGTCCCTGCTGAGCAAGAAGCCCAATGCAGGACTCCATCCCAGGACCCGGGGATCATGACCTGAGCTGAGGGCAGACACATAACCGAGTGAGTCACCCAGGTGCCCCATAAAATCCCCTGTTTAATATTTATTTATTTATTTATTTATTTATTTATTTATTTATTTATTTATTTATAAATAAAGATTTTATTTATTTATTTGACAGAGAAAAACACAGCTAGAGAGGGAATACAAGCAGGGGGAGTGAGAGAGGGAGAAGCAGGCTTCCTGCCGAGCAAGGAACTCAATGCAGGGCTCGATCCTGGGACTCTGGGATCATGACCTGAACCAAAGGTAAATGCTTAATGACTGAGTCACCCAGGCACCCCAAAATCCCCATTTAAGGATGAGAAAACTTCACCTTCAGCAGGGCTGAGTGTCCATTCCAAGAAGTAAAATGAGACCATAAAAATATGATTTAATTATTAGAAAGTAGGAAGTTGTAGAACATATTGGGTCCTATTTGAGTCAGGATGAGCTGCTCAAGACCAAGCCTGTTCAAGACCAAGTTTAGGGGTATCAAAAGCCAGCTTGGGGGTGGAGTTGGCTCTGGGAAAGGGTTAGTTTTGGTGTCCTGAGGCCCAGCAGGATTGTCCTTCTAGTAGTTTCTATCCTTCATCATCTAGTACTTCCTAGCCCTCATCCTGATTGATACTCCCCTAGTGGATTTAAATTGATACCCTCAAAACTGTAAAATTAGGGCCGGTTCTCCCTCCCCTTTGTCCATTCACCTTCAAGAATTTAATGAACTTGTCCAGGGTAAAATGTTTTATTCAAGCCCAATGCTGGTGGTATCACTGAGGAAGTAAATCCTAAACTAATAGAAGTTGAGTGTAATGTAAAATAGCAATTGGTCTCTGTCACAGAGAATAAGAAAAATTAACAAACTGCTGTTCAAATATTTATTAGCGGGAGAAACTGGACAGATATGCTAATTCTTTGACTGGAAGCAATTGAAACTCAAGGAATTGTCTTGTCCTAAATGGAAGAGTTGGCTCAGATATAATTACAGGGATGAGAGGACCATAGCCATCCCTGGGGGTTGAGGAGGGGTGAGACCCATGGTCTCTGAGGCAGGTGACAATTGGGCGGAGGTCACAATGCTTCTCTCCTCCCCTCTCCCCACTGAAATCAGATTTTGGATTTCATTCTGATGTGACTGTCACCAGCTCACCTCTGTGACACATGTAGGGGGTTCTGGCCCCTCCCCCATCCAAGAGCTCAGTCCTGAATCTCAGCCTTGACCTTCCTACCATTCCCCTGCTTCTGTGTTCCTTTCATCCATCCCTTCTCTGACAGCCTTGAAAGTCAGTGACTCTTCTGGACTTTTTCCTACAAATGCTTGGCCTCTCCCATAGGCGTCATCAACCACTTGTCCTCCTCCTTCAGCCCCCTACCTATGACCTACATAAAGGGGACTCTAAAAGCTGAAATCTGGAAGAAAAAACTCCAGTTTTCTTTCCAACTATGGCAGATTGCCTCCAAAAACACTCGCCATGAAAATTAATAAAAGAAAATCTTGTGGGGCGCCTAGGTGGCACAGTCAATTGGGTGTCTGACTCTTATTTTCGGTTCTGGTCATGGTCCAGGGGTTGTTGCTTGGGGTTCTCTCTCCTTCTCCCTCTGCCCCTCCCGGGTGTGCTCTCTTTCTCTTTCTCTAAAGATAAATAAGTAAATCTTTAAAAAAAAAATTTTTTTTAAGAAAATCTTGTTTAAAGTGGAATCAGGAGGGACGCCTGGGTGGCTCAGTCGGTTGAGCATCTGCCTTGGGCTCAAATCTTGATACAGAGTCATAGGATGGAGTCCTGTATTGGGCTCCTGGTTCAATGGGGAGCCTGCTTCTCCCGCTGCCTGCTATTCCCCCTGCTTGTGCTCTCACTCGCTCTCCCTCTGACAAATAAAATCTTTTAAAATAAAATAATAGGGATGTCTGAGTGGCTCAGTCGTTAAGCCTGCTTCTCCCTCTTCCTCTCCCCTGCTTATGTTCCCTCTTGCTGTCTCTGTTGAATAAATTAAATTAAACAAAACAGGGGCGCCTGGGTGGCTCAGAGGGTTAAGCCTCTGCCTTTGGCTCAGGTCATGATCTCAGGGTCCTGGGATCGAGTCCCGCATCGGGCTCTCTGCTCAGCAGGGAGCCTGCTTCCCCCTCTTTCTCTGCCTGCCTCTCTGCCTATTTCTGATCTCTCTCTCTCTGTCAAATAAATAAAATCTTTAAAAAAATAAAAAAAATAAATTAAACAAAACAAAGCAAAACAAAACGGCATCAGGAGGCTGGGGCAGGGAGCTGTCCCGCCCCATACGTGTGCTC
>PITA01033860.1:0-12271 GCA_004023965.1 Spilogale gracilis | reverse complement strand
GGCAGGAGAGAAGCATAAAGACTAGCACCCTCGGCACCACAGTCAGTGGGAAGTGCCCCAAGACCTGGCGGGGACGGGCCAAGGAGGGTCCCAGGCCTCAGGGGGAGCAGGGCTCACCCTGCAGGGCAAGGATCTGGGCATCAGGCTCTCCAGAGTAGGTGGTCCAGGGGCGCCTGCGGGACTTGGTCGGTTAGACATGCAGCCCCTCAGGTCATGGTCTCAGGGTCCTGGGATTGAGCCCTGTATTGGGCTCCGAGCTCAGCAAGGAGTGTGCTTGAGGACTCTCTCTCCCTCTGCCTCTCTTGGGCTGTCTCTCCTCTCTCTCTCAATAAATAATCTGAAAGAAAAGAAGGATGGGAAGGAGGGAGGGAGGAAGGGAGGGAGGGAGGGAGGGAGGGAGATGATCTACCCACCCACCCATTGGGACTGAAGCTCAAGGACCCCTGGCACCACGCCCTGTCATTCAGAAAGCACACCTGGGGGCACGGCAGAAACTGTGGGGCCCCTCTGTCCGTCGCAGAGCCCAGACAGGTGGGATTCACTCCCCAGTGTCCTCAGGGTCTGCGAGAGTGGGCTTCTGGAAGGACACCCAGCGGGACCCAGGCTCCTACGGGCCCGGGGGGGACACTGGCCGGCGGCACCCGGCCCGCAGCAGCCCGGCAAGCTCCAGGCCCTGGCTTCATTTTTGCTTTTTGCTGAGCTTCAGAAAGCCTCTGAACTCGCCCACCCCCAGATAAACACAGGGACTGCTGTCAGGAGTCCCAGGGGGATGCCAGCCTAAGGTTCTTTACAGGCCTCTGGAACCCGTCTGCTTGCTCCCTCCAGGCTCGTCCCGGCTCTGCTTCCGGCTGAAGCATGAATGGCCTGGAGGCGGCCTCCCCAGGTCTAACCACCAACTCCTCCCCGGTCACCGCGCAGCAATGTGGCCAGGAGACGCCGCTGGAGAACGTCCTGTTCGCCTCATTCTACCTCCTGGATTTCATCCTGGCTTTTGTCGGCAATGCGCTGGCTCTGTGGCTTTTCATCCGGGACCACAAGGCGGGCACCCCCGCCAACGTCTTCCTGATGCACCTGGCTGTAGCCGACCTGTCCTGCGTGCTCGTCCTGCCCACCCGCCTCGTCTACCACTTCTCTGGGAACCACTGGCCCTTTGGGGAAATCCCGTGCCGACTCACCGGCTTCCTCTTCTACCTCAACATGTACGCCAGCATCTACTTCCTCACCTGCATCAGCGCTGACCGCTTCCTGGCCATCGTGCACCCCGTCAGGTCCCTGAAGCTCCGCCGGCCCCTCTACGCACACCTGGCCTGCGCCTTCCTCTGGGTGGTGGTGGCCGTGGCCATGGCGCCGCTGCTGGTGAGCCCACAGACCGTGCACACCAACCACACGGTCGTCTGCCTGCAGCTGTACCGGGAGAAGGCCTCCCAGCACGCCCTCGTGTCCCTGGCCGTGGCCTTCACCTTCCCGTTTGTCACCACCGTCACCTGCTACCTGCTGATCATCCGCAGCCTGCGGCGGGGCCCCCGCGTGGAGAAGCGCCTCAAGAGCAAGGCGGTCCGCATGATCGCCGTGGTGCTCGCCATCTTCCTGGTGTGCTTCGTGCCCTACCACGTGCACCGTGCCGTGTATGTGCTGCACCACCGGGGCCGCGGCGCCTCGTGTGCCGCCCAGCGCGTGCTGGCCCTGGGGAACCGCGTCACCTCCTGCCTCACCAGCCTCAACGGGGCGTTGGACCCAGTCATGTACTTCTTTGTGGCCGAGAAGTTCCGTGATGCCCTGTGCAACCTGGTCTGCAGCAAGAGGCTCTCAGGCCCGCCCCCTAGCTTTGAAGGGAAAACCAATGAGAGCTCCCTGAGCGCCAGGTCAGAGCTGTGAGCTCCCGGGAGGACCCCCCAGCCCGCCCCGGGGTGCATGCCGCCCAGACCCGTGATGGAGAAGCCCACCTTCCCCCAGCAGGCCACTACCATTCTCTCCAAGGGCAGAGCTCAGTGCCCAGCAACTGGTTCGGCCTCATCCAATGTGCAAATCCCTGAAAAAGGACAACCTGCTGGGACCGCCCGCCCACCCCCTGCAGAGACTGTGCCGGCCCCGCTCACTTGCACTTACTAGAAACTCAGTGATTTCACCCCGCGGCAGGGAGGCAGAAAGGCCAGAGAGCTCCAAACAATGGGTGTCTTTCTTTCCCAAGGGCTGCTTACTAGGCTCCCAACCTCCCTCCCACCACAAGAAACACACAGCGGCCGCGCTCTGCAGAAGGAACGCCAGGACGCAGCCATGAACGACTCAAGAGAAGGGGGGTGCCGGAGCCTGGGGGACGGGGAGGCCGTTTGAAGTCCCCAGGTGACACCTTTGCCAGATGACGCCTGAGTTAGGGGACAAGGAAGATAACTTATAACTGGGTGTTGTAAGTACATTTGGGGTTGGCCCCCAGGTGACATTCACCAAATGCGGCCTATGGGCACATTATCTCGGCGCTGGGCCCTAGCCCCTGCACACGGCCCGGCAACCCCCACAGCTTCTCGGCAGCTGCTCGATCCCTCGGTAAGTCGGTCGAGCACCCGGCATGGGCGGACAGACAGGGAGAGCCGGGCTTTGTCCTCACCTCGGGACACCTCCAGCAGGGAACCCGCGCCTGGCATGGGACCGTGTTTCCCGCTTACCCAGACCAGCAGGGGTGTCCTCAGTCCTGCTCCCTCCCAAGAAGGTCTGTCTACCAGCCACGGCAGGCCCACGGCCCTTTTTGTACCTGACCACAGCGACCGTAAACTAACTGTACTTTGAGATTCTGAAGGTTCTTGTGTTGGCTGACATAACTCCCTTCCCAGAACTTCTCCTCCCTCCCACGAGAGAGTGGCAGAGTGGGACCAAAGACCAGAGAGGCCAGGCAGCACATGCTTCTGCCTCTGGTTCGGACAGCCGCCCACAGCCTGCCCCACGTGCGTGCTCACGGTCTGCACCACGGGCCCCAGCGAGCCCCCCGAGGAGGAAGGCAGGGGCCGCTCTGCCGTCACAGCAGCCCTTGATGTCCCTGAGCGCCTCCAGCCCCCCCTGGGCTCCCTAGGCTCTCGGGAGGCAGGCGGCTCTGTGTGAGCTGTGGCTCAGCAGAGAGGGCACGGCCCCCGTACCCGGCAGGCAACCCCCCACCTGCACGGGACTGCCGTGACACACCTGTCCTCCCCAGCCCCTCCTGTAGACAACGACGCGCGCTCCTGCCCCACAGCCTGCACACACTCAGACCGACACCGGGCAACACGGAGGAGGCGAGTGGGAGAGATCACTGCGGCCCACACCCAGGGCAAACGGTGCCGTGGCTGAGAGAGAGGCGACAAGTAGGAGGGGGCGGGGATCCAGACAGCTAGGGGGGACGGCCACCTTCACTGGCGTGGGGAGACCCGCTGGCCAGCGGAGGAGAAACCAGGCTTTGGCTGGAACCTGCTGCGTTTAGGACGCCCAGTGGACGCCAAGCAGCTGAGAGCCCGAGGGAAAGGCCTGGGGTGGAGGGGGACATCGGCACTGCCCAGCACACGCGTGCCTAGGGCTCCGGGGCTCTGGAGAGATGGGGTCCATGTGCAGAGCGCCTAGCAGGCCAGCAGGGAGAGACGGTGGAGGGAGTCAGAAGAGGAGAGGATCCAAGCACAGCCATGAGGCAGGAGGAAACCACGAGAACAGAGGGTCCCGCTTGCCTGGAGAGGAGGCATCTCAGCAAGAAGGAAAAGTTGCCATGAAGCCTGCTGAGAGGTCAAGAGAGGACCAGCAGTGACCGTGGGTTCGGCAATGCGGAGGGAGGTGGGGGAGGCACGTGAGGGGAGCCGGCGAGGGCGCTGGAGCACGCTGCCGACAACCACAGCGGGAGGACAGCTCTGGGAGAAAGAGCGCAGGACTGCAGCCCAGAGCTCCGCTGGAGAAGGTGGTGGGAAGGAGCAGGGACAGGGCCTCCGCGGTGCATGGTGACCGAGGCTGAGCGGCACCGGGGCAGGGAGCAGGAGAGCCTTCCCCTTGGGAGAGTGGGAGGGGAGGTCCTCGCTTTGGGAGGGCGGAGGGGACAGAGACGGTGCAGGGAGAAAAGAACCAGATGCAAACTCAGTCCACCAGGGAAACCTAGCATGGGGTACTCTGGATGTTAGAGTCAACTTGGATCCCCTTTGTCAAGCGACTTGTCTCCAGCGGCGTTTAGCCAGGGGCACACGGAAGGCGTGGGCAGCTGGGCTCAGTGCGGGGCTGGCCAGGCGGTAGTGATGACCCACAGCGCTCCATCCATCCAATGCATCAGACGGTCCCTGCTCCGGCCACCTCCCCTCGCTGCAGTTAGCCTGCTCCTGGGAGCACCCGGCCGAGGTAGGCTCTGACTCCTCAGCCCTCACCCGTAAGCGGGGTCTCTTAGCTGCCTTGCGGATGGGCACAGGCCACAGGGCCTGCGGCTCCCTGAGCAGCGCCTGGGTGAGGGCCCTTCCCGCCCGGACACAGCCCGGCTCACCTGCCCGCGTTCCTCACGAAGCCCAGGTCCGCCAGCTCGGCGTCACACAGCTCACAGCGGAAGCATCCCGGGTGCCAGTTGTTGTTCATGGCCTTGATGACGCGGCCGATGATGAACTCACCTGGAGGAAACCATCCCCGCTGGCTGAGGCAGGCATGTGCCCCCCCCAGGCCCCCGCCAAGCCCTGCCCACACTGGCACTCGCCTGAGCTCAGCCCGATCCCAGGGCTCCCCCCCAGAGCCTGGGGAGGTGGTGCCGCAGAGGGCTGGTGCTCAGAGAGGGGGTCAGGGACGAGCACCTGTGCTCCCACCCACCTCCCCAGCCTCCCAGGAGTGCAGAGGAGAGTGCTGCACTCAGCCCTTACCGCAGGATCCGCAGCACGGAGCAAACAGCATTTGGAAGTCGTGTTCACAGTACTTCCTGCCTTCGAACTGCAAATGGGCCAGCGGAGAACGTTCAAGCAAACCTCCAGCATCCCCCCCAGCTGGCCAGTCGTTGTGGGAGCAGGGCCCACCCGCGGGGGGCTAGACACGTGCCCCAATTGTGCAACTGCTACCACAACAGGAAGAGGGGTGCAGCATCCAACCCTCCCTCCAGAGAAGACTTCCTGGAGGAGGTGGTAAGGAACTGGAAGACTGCAGGGAGGTGGAGTGCTGAGAGGAAGACATTCCGGAGCAGCAGAAGCAAGACCTGGAGACGGGAGGGAATCAGCCGGAACTGGTGTTTTCCACAGGACGGGCATGGAAACGAGGGCTCTCCGGGAAGCCGGGAGCCGGGCAAAGCCAGCCCTCCAAAAGTCACTGCCCTCTGCACAAGACCCTCGCCCTGCTGGTCCCGGGAGCGAGCTGAGGGCTGCGATCGAGTCTCGTCTATAAATGTCACTTAGCCCTGTTTCCTGTGTCTTCTCTGTGTGAGAAGTGCACTTCCCCGGAGGCCACGAGATACCCAGAGAGGGGAGACAGAAAGAGGGACAGAAGAAAAACGTGGGAGCCTGAGGGAGAACCCCAAGTCCTCCAGCCAGCGTCCCCATCCACCTGGACAGCAGTGCCCCTGCGGTAGTCCCAGATAGGGCCAAGCCCTACCCCTGCTTTCTTCTCCCTTGACAATTTTCCTTTCTTTTAAAAAAAAGTTTGTTTGCCCTCTTCTCTGAAATGAGCATCTTATTAGGCTGCTACTGAATGCAGCCCTACCCAGGGCTGGAGAGATGGCAGGGCGTGAAATCCATTCAGCAGCGATGCTTTCCTGAGCACCTACTGTGTGCCGGGCTTTGTTCTGGGCACATGGCCAGTACAGACAGAGCTCGGCCTGCCCTCCCCCTGCCTCTACAGCGGGCCAGCATCTCCTGGAGGCTGGGAGGCCTGACTGCCGGTTGGAGCCGGCGCACGGATGGCTGTCCGTCTGCCCCCCCCCCCCCCGCCCCGAGCTGCACCTGGAGGCCGCTCCAGCCTCGAGCCCTGGTCGCCTCCTCCCCTGCCGCCACAGTGCACGCGGCTGAGCGATGGCCATGCGGCCCCGTGCAAGCTCCACCGCATTTCCCAGTTTCCGGGGCGTGAGTGTTCCCGCCACCGACAAGGTCAAGCTCCCAACGTGACGTCGCTCGTCGCTCGGAGCTGAGACCGGGCAGCCAGCCGCCCAGTGCGCCTCTACCACGCGCGGCAGACAAGTCGCCCCACAGGCACAGATGACAGGACAACGGAGGAAAGGAATTAGGAGGTGGTGAGTTCTGGGCACGTGTTACCTTCTTTCTAATAAAATTTTATCTCACTGTGTGTTTATATAACTTAATTTTAAATAAGAGTTATGTTTCACCACTAGTTGGCAAGATTATTGAAAATTTAAACGATCTGCTCTCATGAGCCAGTGGGGCCCGGCCCAGACCCCCTCACTTGAGCCGGATTGTTTTAGTCCCACCTGTTCTCCGGCTTCTGTGTCCGCCCACACGAGTCTCTCCCCAGCACGGCAAGGACAGCGGTCCTTCTCAGCTGGCCCTCAGTCACCCCCATGCTCAGACCTCAGGGCCTTTCCACCTCGCTGTGCCCTCTGCTGAGAGCTCTTCCTGCAGATGGGAATGGCTCCCTCCCTCCTTCAGGCCTGCTCAAACATCACCTTCCCTGACTACCTACCCTCTGCACCCCAGATTCCCTAAACCCGGAGCGCTGAGCACCATCTGATATCCCATATATTTATCGGGTTCACTGTCTGATCCCAAAGGAGGGTATGTGCCACCAGAAGAGGGTGCTTGGATCGCGCGGCTCCCAGAGTCTACCCGGAGGGGGCTAGATGAACAGACTCTCCTTCAGCCCCCGAGGCACCAGGGGGTCCCTGTTCACACCTAAGTGAAGACACACCCACAGCATGCGGCAAGCGCAGGAGCCGGCAGGACTGCCCAGCAGTGACCGGCCGGGACCATGACAGGTGCAACTCACTGGCTCCTGGAAAGCAGGCACGGAGCTGGTGAGGGGCTCGGGCTCCACCCGGCAGGCGGGCCGGGGTCGCGGGCGCATGCTCACCTCGTAGAAGAGCCCGTCCGGGAACGGCCGGAAGCACTGCGCGCACACGAAGCAGTGCTCGTGGAACAGCTCGCCACCGCTGTTGACTACCCGCTCGGCAGGGGCGAAGCGCGCCCGGCAGCGCTCACACACGGCGTTGGCCAAGGCGCTGGACATGTTGCTGGGGGGGGAGGGACAGGAGGGTCAGGCCTGGGCAGGAGGGTCAGGCCTGGGCAGGGGCGAAGCGCGCCTCAGTGGGTGGAGGCAGAGGCTGGATTAGAATCCAGCCCCCTCAGACTCTAAAGCCCCCATCTTTCCCGACAGCCTGAGCCTGGGTGCCCTCCCATGGAGCCCCAGACACGGGCCGGGCCGCCAAGCACACCCCGGTCAGAACAGCGAGGGCGCAAGGCCAGCGCTCTCTCGGCGGCCTGGCGGTGCCTCACTCTCTGGGCCGAGACTGCCAACCATGGAAAGACAGAAGATGGGTTAGAGGCCCGTTCGATGCGGGACACGCGTCAGCACTCGGCATCATGCCCGGCCCACAGTAAGCCCCACAGGACCGTGCAGCAGTCGCCACCGTCTCTGCTTCGTTCCCAGGCTGCCCATGTGTGGGGGTGTTTGTGGCCCCCTCAGTTCTGTCCTGTGCCCCCCGTAACCTCCTCTCAGGGAGCCAGGGTCTGGTGGAGACCTTCACCCAGGCACAAATCAGCAGCTCTGCAATCCACCCACGTAATCCCTGAGGCAACCCCGCCCTCCAGAGGAGAGACCTAAGGCGCAGAGAGGATAAGTAACTTGCCCAGGCTCACACAGCAGATGACAGAGTCCAGATTTGAACCCAGATTGGTAGGCTTCAGTGGCTCTTTCCTCTGCACCAGGAGCTAGCTGCAAATCATCTGCCTCAGAGAACATGTAACCCCCTTACCATGGAGGTGAGAGTGGGAATCTCTGGGGTAGGAGCGGGCTGGGAGCAAATGTCCTCGTCCAGGACGGACTACGCCGTCCCCAGGGTAAGTGGCAGGCTTCCTTCTGGGAGGAGTCCCGACTGAAGCACAAGGGGAAATGCCCACGCAGCCAAGCCCCTGCTGAGAGCCCTGGGCGTGGCCCGGAAGAGCTGTCTCGGACTGACCGCCTCTATGACCTTCCGACATGCCGACGCCCAGGCCTTCTGCTCTAAGGATAACAAACAGGTTTTGTCTCAAGTGTCACCTCTCACAGATAGGTGGTGGCTGCCTGGCTCTCTGGGCAAAGCAGGGCAGCCGGGCTCAGCCAGGAGAGATGCACCTAGCCACGGCGGGTGGACAGGCAGAGTGACTGGACCAAGCTGCCTGCTCGGACAGCACCTGCTCAGCCTACTCTGCCCTCCCGGGCACGAATCACACCCCTCCCTGGCTCCCCAGCACTATCGGAGGCATTCTCGGGTGAGGCGAGCTCTGGCTGGGACGCTCAAGTGTCCAGCATTGGAAAGAAGGGTACCCAAACAGGACGAGTGCAGGAAGTGGGAGACGGCTCTGCCCATCGGGGCCTGGGGGTGGGCTGGAGACAGTGGGTCTAACAGGGAGCTGTTGGCTCCCAGAGACAGGCTGACGCTGGGCTGGGGGCCCCGGCAGGACTCCCTCTCTGTTCAGCCTGGGCCGGAGGGCAGGGCAGAGGCCTTGCCAGGTCCCGCCTGCCCGCAGAGTGCTCTAGTGACCAAGCCATCTTCTCTGTCCTGTGCCGGTCACTGGCGCAGGGAAGCAGGACGGTGAGGAAGAGTCCGGCAGGGCCACCCCCGCCAACACACGCCCTGCACCCCCCAAACCCCCATCCCTGTGTGCGGGTCCCCACAAGGAGCCACCATGGAGGACGGGGCTGGCCTCGCCAACACGGCTGCTTTCCCGCTGGAGAACACGGGTGCTTGCGGCCTCGCCCTCCCACAGCGCACACCCGAGGTGGTGGGAGGAAGTCCCAATAAGACCTTGCTGCTCTTGCAGAAGTGAGAAATCAGCAGGAAATCCTGTGACTCTGGATCTGGAATTCCCCACTCAAAAAACCCAGAAAATGAAGCCAAAACAAGGATTCAAGTCTAGTCCCCAGGCCTTTGAACTGAGGCTTAAACCCAGAGCCCTGGGCCCTAAGAAGGGAGCCCCGGCAGAGCCCCAATGCCTCCCCAGGCCCCTTGTCCTCTAGCCTCCCAGGGGGGCTGATCCAACTCCCACCTCCCGTCTCCGCAGGCTGCCTTCCCAGCCAAAGCCACACCTCTCAGAGCCGGCCCACCCCGCGGCCGCCATCACTCGGGCTAGCCCAGGCACTGGACCAGCATTCGACCGTTCTGCCCTCGTAAGCAGACCTGGGTTAGACTCTCCTCTGTGATCCTGTCTCACGGGGACGGTGTTCCTGGCCGGGACCCCACAGATACCACCGCACAGCAGCCGGCCACCCTCCCCTCCTGCTCCTCTGCAGCTGGCCCCCTAAGCAGAACAGCTGGTCTTTAGCTGACCTGAGTCTCGTTCCCTGGCTGGGCCCCCGGGTGCCTCGGGTTGAGGATTTTGTCGTCTGCCTCCTCCATGCCTTGCAGAAGCCCCAGCCGCGGAGGTGGTGTCGGGGGGGGGGGGGCCTACCTTTCACATCCACTGGCTGCTCCAGCCCAGGTCCTGGGGTGGCAGGGGCCCCCCAAGCCACTCCTGGGGCTGTATCGCCTTGCCAGCCCGCTCGGGACCACAGACAACACTTGAGCCCACTGGCCGCAGACAGAGGGAAGGACAGAGAGGCAAATGTGCCCCAGCCACTAAACCCCGTCCCCATCAGAGAGATGTCAGCCATCCCCTGCAGGAGGCGGTGACACAAGAGCAGGCTCCCTCCGTGCTTGAATCCTGATAGCCCCCGCCAACAGCTGGGGGGCCTGGAGAGGGGACCATCTTCTCTGGGCGTCACCTGCAGAGAGCTGTGCCGGAGTGCCGATTATGGCCTCACAGAGCCCAGGTGAGGAGCCCACAGCGCACAGCGCGGAGCCCAGGGCAGACACGCACACAGGGAAAGAGAGCAGTTGTGTCCCGGCCGCTCGGGGAGCCTTGCAGAGCACCTCCGCCCAGCCCGGGCCTGCTCCCTGCCAGAGGGCAAAGGGGGGACACATAGACATTCCACATCCTCCAAGAATGGGGAGCACAAATCAGCCGACTTACTCCCCCAGGGGACAGCGCCACCCTGCCCCAGCTGTCGAGGGCACGGGCGGTGACCAGAGGGCGTACAAGAGCACACCATCCTGAGTCTCTTCTCCTACCCTTCCCAGCAGCCCAAATAGTCTCAGTGTCGAAAGCCCGACACAAGCCAGTTTGAGAGCTCGTGAAAGATGTCACTGGATATGATAAGATGTCCCTGAGCTTTATAATGACTGCGGTAGGGTGGGGGAGCCCTCTCTGTACCCACTTTTTGTGAGGAGAAGTTGCTCATTCCAGATAAGAAAAATGAAGCACAGAGAGGGTCAGTAACCTGCTAAGGGTCACACAGGACTGGGCCAAGTTCTCTTCTGTCCCCTTAGTTCCTGGTGGCAGAGCCATTCAAGACTCTCTGTTTTTTGTTTGTTTTGTTTTGTTTTTTAAAAGCCCTCGACCCTGGGGCACCTGGGTGGCTCAGTGGGTTAAACGTCTGCCTTTGGCTGAGGTCATGATCCCTGAGTCCCGGGATAGAGTCCTGTGTCAGGCTCCCTGTTCTGAGATGGAGCCTCCTCTCCTTCTCCCTCTGCCCTGCCCCCTACTTGTGTGCTCTCTCACTCTCTCTCTCTCTTTCTCAAATAAATAAATAAGATCAAGAGAGAAAGAAAAGAAGAAAGGAAGGGAGGGAGGGAGGAAGGACAGAAGGGAAGGAAGGAAAGAAAAGAAAGGAAGGGAAGGGAAGGGGAAAGGAAAGAAAAAGAACCTTCGACCCTGCCGCACTCCAGCCTCCGACCCATCTGAGCCTGGAGAGATAGGGGGAGGGCTGGGAACAGGCAGAGGCCGGTCACAGGGGTCTGAAAACGAGTCAGTGTTACTGAGGCCACAGTGGCCTGAGCGGCAATCAGTCCAACGCCTGTCCTGTACGGCCAGGCCCACCAGGCTGCCGACCTGGCTCAGGGTTCCCCGGCCATGTGGTCTGCTCTGAGTAACCCATGAGCCGGGGCTTCCTCATCTGGAAAATGGACTAGCCAAGCTACCTCCGTGGGCGGTTGGGAGGATCCGGTGCGGGGACCCCTGCGAGCCCAGCCCGTGACAGCTCCACCCCTGCAGCCAGTCGCGTTCCTTCCCTCCTCCATCCGATACAGCTTTGCTGAGTACCTGCTCTGCGCCCAGGCACCATTCCGGTGCAGGGAGCAAAGGGGGTCCCCCTGCAGCACGGCCTGCGTGAGTGGAAGCTGCCCCCAGCGCCCCGGGCCTCCTACCTCATGAGGGCACCTGGCCGCACACAGGAAACAAGAATGGCCTCCAAGCCAGCCCCCCCTCAGCCTTAGGACACTGGAAGACTAAATGCTGCCTTGGGCTGCTACACGCGGTGCACTGACGCCATCTGGACCGCCTTGCCGGGCTCTCTGGGGCCTGTGGGAGATTGCTTTTCTGCCGCCCCAGCCGCGCCTCTGCTCCAGCGGCCTCACTGGCTTTCAAGCAGGTGCACTCTAAAACCATCCCACTGATAACAGAGGGCTGGGGAAGGGCACGAATCACAAGGTCACGGAAAAATAAAGACAAGTAGCTTATAAATGTATGTGCCTGCATGCAGGGGACTTTGCTGAGGCCTGATTTTCAGGACCACGCCCATGTGCCCTCCTTGCATCTTGGCCTCATCTCTACCATGATATCTCTCTCCAGCATGGTCCCTGGCCTCCTAGCACCCTGGGAGCCATCCCCTGCACTACACCTCACTCCACGCATGTCCAAGGACATCCAGAGGCCTACAGGTGACAGTTCCCCTTCTGGCACTGTCACACTCAGGTGAGTTTCTTGGTGTCCTGAGCCTCAGGTGCCCCGCCTGATCAATGGGCTTGTGCAGTCCACATCCCCGTGCATAAGGGGACTGCCATCCCAGCTGCGCCACTGGGGCGGCTCTGAGCCTGTGCTCCCCGCCCCCGCCCCTGCCCCGCACTCTGCTCCTTGCTCTGTCCTCTGCCCCAGATGTCTCTGGCAGCTCGGTCCTAATTACCTCTCCAGAAGGCTGCTCTGACACAGTGAACTGAGAGCAGGCTGGATTTTCCCAGCTTAGCATTAGCTCCCTGGACTTCCTTTACCCCTGGGCCCTCCAGATCCTCACTCACCTCTGTCACTATGACGCCCTCTCTTCCTTGACTCCCTCCTCCCTCCTCCCA
>PITA01033859.1:0-12264 GCA_004023965.1 Spilogale gracilis | reverse complement strand
CCCCCTCCTCATGGCCCCTCCCCTCGAGCTCTGCCCCTCGCTGCAGGGCGTACTGCTCCCGGGTCCCCCTCCTCATGGCCCCTCCCCTCGAGCTCTGCCCCTCGCTGCAGGGTGTGCTGCTCCCGGAACCCCCTCCTCATGGCCCCTCCCCTCGAGCTCTGCCCCTCGCTGCAGGGCGTACTGCTCCCGGGTCCCCCTCCTCATGGCCCCTCCCCTCGAGCTCTGCCCCACGCTGAGGCAGGTGCTTGCACAAGCATCTCACCCCACAGAGTGAGGGTTTCTCTGACCACTTCGTACAAGATCATGGCTATACACCAAGGACACAGGGACCCCGAAGGAGGTGGTGCCCATTTTCCCAATCAAAATATCAAAGGTTTTGAGGACCCATTTTCAACTTTCACAAATGTAGAGTGAGGGAAAGCCAAATTTTCTAATTTATTTATTCTACACACTTATTTTAAGTCACATGTCCTACAAAAGATTAGTGTAGAAAAACCGCTTGTTTCCGTTCTCTCATCTCATGAAACAAGTTCACCGTGCTCTCACACACATCTCTGGCGTTTCTCAGAGACACCAGGGCCCCTGCTGGGGTCAGCTCACTGAGCTCCTCAGACACAGCCATGCTCACGTGTTTGAGGCGCAGCCTGTTCCTCAGTCAACAGAGAATGTTTGGGGATTTTTATCCGAAGCCACCACGACACAATCAAGCTCACGATCTCCATGAACCACAGCGGCAACAGCTTTCGAAGTGACCTTTACAGACTCCCCTGGGTGCCACCACCCCGACGGCGAGGTGCAGTTCAGGTACGGCCACTATACCTGTTCTAAACCTGCGCCCTGCAAATGGGCCCATCAGGGGACCTCCACGAGCCCCCAGACTAGCACTCAGGCTCAAAGGCCTCCTGCAGCCAAAGAGAGCCAATGCTCCCTCAAAGAAAGACGAGGACTGGGCAGTAGGAAAGACTTCCCTAAACCCATCATCCCAGTGTCCTCCTCCAACGTGACACAGAAGCACAGGGAATGCAGAACACATGTAAGACAAACCCGTCTCGGGACACACAAGTCCCATGTCAACCAACACAGCTGTGAGAGGGCCAGCGGGCACTTACTTGGACACAAGGACCGCAGCTGCATCTCGAGCCTTGTCGCTGACAACCAAGTAGGCCTAGAAGAAAGGACAGGCACTGTCATACCAAATAAACCCCTGTGACCCACTCCCCAGCCAGTCCCACAGGCAGGAGCTCCTGGAGAAGGCAGCCCATGAAGCTTCCAAAGCTGTACACATCATCCCTAAACCTGAACCACAGTGGCCAGCAGCTGCCCACTGCTGTGCTCACCGTCCAGCAGGTGCCCAGCTGCACATGGCACCTGGCCAGACCCCTTGAAATACACATGTGTAAAAAGAGCAGAAAAATGAAACACTTATGTGTCACCCAACTGTAACAAAGAATCACAGGGGCACCTAGGTGGCTCAGTCGGCTGACTGACTCAGCAGAGAGCCCGCTTGACATTCTCTCTCCCTCTCCCCCACCTCCCGCTCATCCTCCCACTCTCTCTCAAAAACAAATACATAGGGGCGCCTGGGTGGCTCAGTTGGTTGGGCAACTGCCTTCGGCTCAGGTCATGATCCCGGAGACCCGGGATCGAGTCCCACATCGGGCTCCCTGCTCGGCGGGAAGCCTGCTTCTCCCTCTCTCACTCCCCCTGCTTGTGTTCCCTCTCTGGCTGCGTTTCTCTCTGTCAAATAAATAAATAAAATATTTTTTTAAAAATTAAAAAAAAAAACCCAGTGTCCACAAAGCACACTTGGGACCAGTCAACTGTTTAGTATCCAGAGAGTCAAACAGAAGAGGACCCAGGATTAAAACAAATGACCAGCTTTTCTTTGAAGGTCTGCCTTAAAACAACTAACTTTTTTCCAAATGATACAAACACAAAAGATCTTTCCTCTGGGGCAAAATCAGAAATCCAGTGCCACACCTTTAGAAAGGTGCAGCCTCACCTGGCAGTCCCATTTACAAGACAAAGACGCAAGGGAACATAAAGGAGGCTTAACAGCTACTACTGTCACGGAACACAACCAGGAACAAACTGAATGTCCAGCTACAAGAGAAATTTGATTGATTGAGAGAGAGAGAGAGAGAGCACGTGCTCACGTGCGTGGGGGGCAGAGGGAGAGACTCCCGAGCAGACAGCGCAGAGCCCAGCGTGGGGCCGGATGCCACGACCCTGAGATCACGACCTGAGCCGAAACCGCGAGTATTTCTGAACTCAGAGTTCGGTGGGGCACCTTTTCCATTAAAGGTTCTCAGAAGACAAGTACTCACTGTCCTAAGAAGCCCGCCAGGGGAAAGCAGCTCCCAAGGGCGCTCGCACCACGTGGGCAGCACGCAGTGTGGTGAGCGGCACAGGTCACGAGCCGAGCTGCTGGGCTTCAAATCTGGACCTACCATTTACCATAAAGTGACGGCTATGTTTCCTTGTTCTTTCTCTCTCTTTTTTACCATCGCCCCCTCAGTAGAGTGAGGATAGAAAGGGTTAACTGTCGGGGCACCTCACTGGCTCAGGAGGTGTGACACAGTGGGGCTGTCGGTGCGAGCCCCACATTGGCTGTAGAAATTCCTTAAAATGTTTTTAAATTTTTTTCTTATTAAAAAATAGTCTTTAAGGGGCGCCTAGGTGACTCCATCAGTTGAGTGCCCAACTCTTGATTTCAGCATAAGTCACGATCTCAGGGTCATGAGCACTGGGCCTGGAGCCTGCTTGAGGTTCTCTCTCCTTTCTCCCCACAACTGCCATGTACACACATGCTCTAATAAATCAATCATTAAAAAAAAATTGGGGGGGGGCACCTGGGTGGCTCAGTGGGTTAAAACCTCTGCCTTCAGCTCAGGTCATGATCCCAGGGTCCTGAGATCAAGTCCCGCATCAGGCTCCCTGCTCACTGAGGGGTCTGCTTCTCCCTCTGAACCCCACCCCTGCTCATATACACTCTCTCTATCTGAAATAAACAAAATCCTTAAAAAAAAAAAAATTTTTTTTTAAGGATTTTATTTATTTATTTGACAGAGAGATCACAAGTAGGCAGAGAGGCAGGCAGAGAGAGGAGGAAGCAGGCTCCCTACCGAGCAGAGAGCCCGATGCGGGCCTCGATCCCAGGACCCTGAGATCATGACCTGAGCCGAAGGCAGAGGCTTTAACCCACTGAGCCACCCAGGCGCCCAATAAAACCCTTTTTTAAAGAGTAAACTTTTAAGTAGAAATACGTGAGTCACCATACAAAAGATGATTAGAATAGTGTCTGCCACACAGCAGGTAATCAGTGAATGCCTGGCCACTGGTGTTCACATCCTATGTAACCCCTTCTGTCTGGGTTGGACACAGTGACAGGCTCCTAACCAAGAAAATTTGGCAAGGGGTGGGACATCACTTCTGTGATTTGGTGACACATCATCATGACTTCTGTCTCATTAACAGACCCTGCCCCTTGCCGGCTTCAAGAGAACATGCTGCCACACAGAGGGGGCCAAATGGGAGGAACACCCAGCAAAGAACTGCAGCCTTTGGTCCTACAGCCTCGAAGGCCTGGCTTGTGCCAACTGTCGGGACGACGTGAAGGCAGACCCTGCTCACAGCCAGGGAGACTGTGATATAGATTGCCCTGCAACGTCACACCCGGACTCCTGACCCACAGAAACTGTGAGATGATAAGTGTGTGGTGTGTTAAACCACTCAAGTCTGGGGTAATGCAAATATTATGCTTACACACAAATTACTGCATCACAAAAAGTTTCAAAAATATACAAATGTTATTATTTCTTGGCACTAGAATTTGAGGGACTTCCATTTAGTATCTTTCTTGCTTTGCTTTACTTTCTAATTTTTCTACACTGATATTTTATATAATGTTAGTTTAAAAATCAAATTTAAAATGACCTTTATTTTCTCTTACAACTGCCCACTGAAATCTCTTGTATGTCATTATTATGCTTAACAGTGTTTGCACTACCTACAAAGAAAGGAGATTTGCTAATTCTCTACATGAATTATCACATTTTCTTTTTTTTTTTTTTAAGATTTTATTCATTTGACAGAGAGAAACACAGTCAGAGAGGGAACACAAGCAGGGGGAGTGAGAGAGGGAGAAGCAGGCTTCCTGCCGAGCAGGGAGCCCGACGCGGGACTCGATCTCGGGTCTCCAGGATCATGACCTGAGCCGAAGGCAGCTGCCCAACCAACTGAGCCACCCAGGCGCCCCATCACATTTTCAAAATAGGTCATGAAATGGAATTTTACCTCACTGAAAAACAGCAGCTAAAGGAACATAAATGTCAAAAGCTTACCTAATTAAATCTAATATAATACAGCATGAGAATGAAAAAGAACATTAATTAGCAGCTAATGATTTGCATGACCATATTTACCTCTGCAATCTGGAGAATACGGTCCATTATGCACATTCGCATTTGCCCAGGTTGAGCAAGGAGGTTCCCGTCAAGGCGTGAAAAATCAAAAGGAATCAGGCAGGTCACAGAAAGCCACAGTAAAAGCATGTAGCGGGTCTCCCAAGTCTAAAAGTTAAATCAAAGTAAAATGACTCTGGTGTAAAGGACAGAGGTAACCCGCATGCCCCCCTCTGCCCTCCCTGCCCACTCAATGCCCACGACACGCCCTTCCGATGCGCTCCATCTCAGAGCCTGGAGTGCAGACCATCACAAGCCCATCCCGTGGATCTCCTGCACCCCTCTCTCATAGAGACAGCTGGCAAACTTGTCACATGAACGGAACAGCAAAACGAACAAATATAAATCACAACATATCGTTATAATGGGTTCTCTTCACTGGCACCCTTCAGTACGCAATCAGCATTTTGAGAAAGTGAAAAACAGATACAAAGATGAAAAAAAGATCTAAAATAAAGAAAAAATATTCTCAACGTCCAGTCTAAGAGGAGTGCCCTTACTTTAGGTAGTCAACAAAACAAGACTCCACTCTGGCCCTGGAATCACCCACGGGGGGGGGGCACGAGAAGCAGAGGAAGCTAGGGAAACGACCCCCCACGTCTGCAACTGAAACTGCACACATTCGCAGAGACAGCTCACTGGTGGTGCCGCTCTGAACTCTGTGCTCTTCTGAACGCATTCTGTGCAAGAGGGAGCTCCCGGAGCACGCGGGCATCTGGGACCTTGGATTTCAGGAGGCTTCCCACCATTCCCTAAGAAGCGGGGGCTCTCTGCGTCTGGACTATTTGAACAAACCACATCGCTTCTGTCAAAACCTGCTTTCCTTTTGGGAGTCTGGAATTTCAGGCCACACTTGGTAGAGTACCCACATGACCAGCCCCCAAGAAAAGTGCTGCACAGCGGCCTCTGTGAGCTTCCCTAGTGGACAACACTTCATATGCATCATCACAACTCAGGGCTAGGGAGACCTAAAGTGCCCTGTGTGACCTGACTGGGAGAAGAGTCTGGAAGCTTGCTTGTGGTTTCCTCCAAACTTCACCCCATATGCATTTTTCCCTTTGCTGATTTTGCTACTAATGAGTCCCAACCATGAGAACACCTACATGCAGAGTCCCACAGTGGTCCTAGAGAACCATCAAACCTGAGGGTGGTCCTGGAGACCCCAAAATAGTTACATTTCAATTTTTAAAAATCCGGAAGGTTATCACCACATCGTACGTAGGCATATATTTTTCTTTATAAAGAGCATATTTTAAAAGGAAATACTTTAAAGTAACATAACAAAAAAAGCCAAAAGAATAAAAGAGAGAGAGAGAGATGAAACAGCACAAGATAAAATTGAAGAAAACAGAATGATAAAGCCGCCATCAGGAGTGGAGCAAACAAGAAAGAAGGAAGGTTGAGGCTGGGAAAGAAAAGGAAGAGAAAAAAGACAACTCACTTCATGATCTCTAGGATTTTGATTTGTAAACATATCTAAAACAGGCTGCACGTCGGCTACTTCATGAGGAAATAAACGAAGAATTGTCTTATATCCTCGAACCTACCAAATTAAAAGACCCAAAATCATTACATATTTAGAAAACACAAAAATTAGCAAAATTAGCTTCTTCCCCATCATCAGAGATCACCACCTATTCCACCCAAAGATCAGAAGAGAATTATGCCATATTACAGTGATAGGACTTGTTAAAAATAAATAGGAAAGCTATCCTTGCTTCCTACATCATTTCATTAAGTATGTTCTCTCCCAACTTAGTGCTTATCATATCTGCTTTATCAGAAATATAGCTGTTACAAAACAAAAAGGTTTTCCTTCTTACCTTGTTTATGCAGTGCCCTCTGACACTCAGGAGGAAATGAGCCCTCGAAAACCTCAAAAGTCCCCAAATTCATTACAGTTTCCATAAACGCAGTGGTACCACACATTCAGGAGAGACCCTGCTCTCAGCCGGACGCAGAGAAGCAGGGACCTGGGCAGCCCACCCTCTCACTGGCCCAGCACAGCAGGCACTACTACACTGTGTAGCCCCACAAATCCCACCTGGAGATGGCTCAGAGTCACTCCTATGATGGAAACTGCAATTGGTCAAGTGTGCAGGCCAGCCCAGGGGTATCACCTGGGGGTCTCTAAGAACGCAGAACAGCAGGCCCAGCCCAGACCTGCTCACTCAGAATCTGCCTTGTTAACGAGAGTACCAGGAAATTCATCTGCACATTGAAGTCTGAAAAGCACTTCCATTTTTACCAAGCTTGTCCACTTTTCCCTTGTAAGAAACTCTCCGTAGTCTATCCCTCTCCCTCCTCCCTTTTCCTCCCCTACTTCCTTTCCAGCTAGGTGCTACTTGATCTATTCAAATGCAAGATGCTAAATTATCTCAGCACGGTTTCAGCCAAAGGCCCCAGGGATCACTATCATTAACTTCTGAGTCTCAACTTATAGTAAAAAGAGAAAGAATGAAACCCACAGCTTACGTGTGAGAACCATTTCTCCTTAAAAATATCATCTGGAAAGTAATTTCTGAACCGAGTATATATGAAAGTATTCTGTCAACTATAAGGTGCTATGTAAACGTTACCTTGGTGATGATGTAAAGAAATTTAAAAGCCAGATGTATGAGGTCAGCTGGAGATGTCTTATCCTGCACCACATCCAACAACAAGTTCATCATCCATTCTAGGCAATAACATACATAAAACATTTACTACAAAATTAAACGTTAACACGATATTAAAACAAAATGCCTAAAAAAAGGCTTTATTCATAAATTTAAGAGTGATTCAATATTAGTAAACCTATATGGTTCAAGCATCAATAAAGTAAAAAAAGAAAAACATTTTCATCATAATAGATTCTAAAAGAACAATATTAATACAACATTCATCTTCGTTTTTAAAATGCAGGACAGGGACACCTGGGTGCCTCAGTCAGGTAAGCATCCGACTCCTGATTTCAGCTCAAGTCATGGTTTTTAAGATCCAGCCCCTGGTTGGGCTCCACACGGGGCAGGAAGTCTGCTTAAGATTCTCTCTCCCTCTCCCACTGCCCTCCCCCTACTACTCACACACATACATTCTCTCTCTCTCTCTAAAATAAAGTAAAATAAGATAAAATAAAATAAAATAAATAAAATAAAATAAAATGCAGGAGAAACATTTTTTAATTTTTAAAAATCATTCTAATTTGGGGCGCCTGGGGGGCTCAGTCATTAGGCTCAGGTCATGATCCTGGAGACCCTGGATCGAGTCCCGCATCGGGCTCCCTGCTCTGTGGGAAGCCTGCTTCTCTCTCTCTCACTCCCCCTGCTTGTGTTCCCTCTCTAGTTGTTTCTCTCTGTCAAATAAATAAAATCTTAAAAAAAAAAAATTACTCTATCTTGGGCGCCTGGGTGGCTCAGTTGGTTAAGTGTCTGCCTTAGGCTCAGGTCATGATCCCAAAGTCTTAGGATCAAGTCCTGCATCTGCTTTGGGTTCCTTGCTCAGCAGGGAGCCTGCTTCTCCCATTGCCTGCCATTCCCCCCTGCTTGTACGCTCTCCCTCGCTCTCTCGCTCTCTCTGTCTGGCAAATAAATAAAATCTTTTTTAAAAAAAATTATCCTATTTCAAATAATATCTAATACCATGCTTTACAGAAGATAGCTCCTACAACTACTATGATTTAGTGATGAGCACATTCTAACCAACGGAATAAGGCAATAGGGAAAAGATTCCCACTTCCAGTTATAAAGGAACAACTTACATGTAATTGCTCTACCACCAAAAAGTAGAACTCTAAACAAATATGTGATGACATATTTTCAGACATTGGAACAGGCAATGCCAGGTAACAAACCAGCCGGGGGGAACAAAAAAAAAACTAGGATCTACAGCTGACCAGGCTGTCTGCTGGGAGGTAATTTTTGAGTCTTGGGAGGACTCAAAGAGAGCAGAGACGGAGGCTCAAGGAGGCTAAGTCAGCTGAGATCTGCAGGGTAGAGTAATGAACAGGAAGGTATGGAGAGAACGAGCTCCAGAAGTCGACAGAAGTCCCCTCTAATCTTTGGCTGAATGTTCACAAGCATGCTAGGAGTCCAGAAGGCCAGACAAGAACTGCCAAAAAGCACTAAGGCAAAGAGTTTCCAGCTGACATGGGGCCAACATTCAAATCCCAGCAAGCCGGAGGAGAGGCCCTGGTGAGCACCCAGAGCAACCAGGAGACACTCAGAGAAGTCTTTCCTTAAGTAGTAAGGCTACAGTAGAGAAAAAGTAGAGAAAAAGGAAGACCTGCCCAAACAAGGCTTTAATAGGATTGAAAGGGTACAAATCATTTACAATTAACTAAACTGCCTAGCAAATTTGGGCACTCTTTAAAGACAAAACATTTAAAACCATCAACATAATAATCACAATGCCCACCATGCACTCAAAAATTACAAGACATGTGGCTGTCAAAAATTACCGTGACTCCTAACGGAAAATCCGTCAAAAGATAATCCCCAAAGAAGATATAAACTTTAGAGCAAGTACAATAAATACTATAAATATTAAAACATGCTCAAGGATGTAAAAGAAAACATGAACAATATGAGGCAAGAAAGGAAGATACTAACATGAACAACTTCAAGAGCTGGAAAAAATAAGACCTGAAATGAAAAAGTAACTGAGTTTAACAGGAGATTAGACACTGCAGAAAAAAGATCACAGAACCTAAAGACACAGCACCTGGACTTCCATACGTCAAGGGAGGGGGGCCGAGCAGCCTCTGCACCAGGGGCAGCAGTACCGAGTGATCACCACTGGGGTGACCCAAGGGCAGAGAAATATGTACAGAACTAGAAGCTAAAGTTATTCCAAATCTGATGAAAACTATAAAACTATTAATCCAAAAGGTTCAACAAACTCCAAGCAGGATAAATGAAAAGAAAATTGCACCATGGCACATCATTATCAAATTGTTGAAAACCAGCAATAAAAAGAAAATTGCCAGAGAAAAAAGCCCACACTACATGGAAAAACAAAGAGAAGAATAAAGACAGACCTCTTGTCAAAACCAATATAAGCCCAAGGCAGTAGAACCATATCGTTTAAAGTGCTGAAAGAAAAAAGGTCCCCCTAGAGTTCTATAATCAGCAAAATCTCAAAAGTGAAGTGAAACAAAATATCAAAAGCTGAGGGGTGCCTGGGTGGCTCACTGGGTTGGGCCTCTGCCTTCAGCTCGGGTCACAATCTCGGGGTCCTGAGACTGGGCCCTGCGTTGGGCTCTCTGCTCAGCAGGGAGCCTGCTTCCTCCCCTCTCTCTCTCCCTGCCTCTCTGCCTACTTGTGTCTCTCTCTCTCTGCCAAATAAATTAGAAGAAAATTAAATTTTTTAAAATTTAAAAGTAAATAAATAAATAAATAAAATATATAAAACTGAAAGAATTCATCACCAGTAAATCTGCACTAGAAAAAATTTAAAAGTTCTTGAAGCCAAAAATAAACAAGACAGAAACTACAATCTTTAGAAAGCAAATAAAGGTGGTAAATACATGAATATCAGACTTGAGGCACCTGGGTAGCTCAATCTGTTAAGCCTCCAATTCTTGATTTCCACGTGAGTCATGATCTCTGGGGGGGGGGGGGTGAGATCAAGCCCCACATCCAGCTCTAAGCTCAGAATGAAGGCAGCTTGAGTTTCTCTCTCCCTCTGCCCCTCCTTTTTTTTTTTTTTTAAAGACTTTATTTATTTGACAGAGAGATCACACATAGGCAGAGAAATAGAGAGAGGAGGAAGCAGGCTCCCTGCTGAGCAGAGAGCCCGAGACAGGCCTGGATCCCAGGACCCTGAGATCACGACCTGAGCCGAAGGCAGAGGCTTAACCCACTGGGCCACCCAGGCGCCCTGAACGTTTTTTGTTTGTTTGTTTGTTTGTTTGTTTGTTTGTTTGTTTTTTGAGTAGGCTCCATGCCCAGGCTGGAGCCCAACATAGGACTTGAACTCACAACCCTGAGATCAGGACCTGAGCTGATATCAAGAGGTGGACACCTAACCAAATGAGCCGTCCAGGTGCTCCTGAACACTTTTTAAAGAATTAAAATGACTAACCACGAACAGAGATCAAGCTAGCATTATTTACAAGCTATAGTTACTGCTTTAAGAACCCAAAAGAAACTGAAAAGCTAGTGAAGTATTTCATTACTTAACAAATTTCGAACATTACACCCAGTTAAAGAAGCCAGTCACAAAAGTCCACATACTGTGTGACTCCACTCTGTGAAATGCTCAGAATACGCAAATCCAGAGAGAGGAAGCAGCTCAGCGGTTGCCAGCACTCACACACTGACTGTTGACGGGTATGGGCTTCTTCCAGGGGTGACGAGAGATTCGGGAAGTAGTGGGGATGGCTGCACGGCGAAGTGTGCACATCCAGGGGTGAACTCTATGGCACCTAAGTCGTACCTCCCCACATGAGCACAAGCAGCTTTCATCCCAGGACAAAACTCTGAACGGAACACTTTGGGTAAGTGCAGCCTTCTCCACGGAGTACACGACACCCCGGATAGAGGAAGGGCTTCGTTCTGCCATCTGGAACATCCTCAATGTGGTGGGAAACTCAAGCAATTCACCTCCCAGAGAAAATCTGCCCTTGACTCAGCACCCGACTCAGCACCCAGCCTGACAGAACCCTCTCCGCAGAAGGACCCTAACTGATCAAACTGAAGCAGACGAGCCCGCGTCTACAACCGTCCCTACAACCGTCCCTACGGACAGAACCATAACACGGAAAGATCAAATTACGCAGAAAAGCTGACGCCAGAGGAAAGAGGTGAACTCGGGAAAGAGCAGAGAAGAGCCAGAACTGGGCCAGGAGATTCAGCAAGACGGCAGAGCCGCTCCACAACAGCGACCAGAAAAGCGCATTGCTTCATGCTTACCTCGGGAACCGTCACCACCCCCAAGATGCAGTGAAATGAAAATGGAGGATACGAATCCACAAAGAAACAGAGGAGAAAACAACAACAGCCAAGAGATGCCAGCTGTGACTTGGACACTGGACAGCGGCAGGGAAAGCCATGGTAACTGCCCAGCAAGGGATGGGAGCTGAAAGGCCGGGATCAGCCGGGGAAGGACACAGGGAGGGCGGAAAACAGGAGGAGTGCTCTAGGGTCTCCCAGACATAGCCCCTTTCAGGCAGAAGACCCGAGATTTACCTCTCAAGACTGGTGAACACCACAGCCATCAGCCACATTTGGAGGGTTTTCAATGTATTGTGTTTTTTTTTAAGTCAAATAAATTTTAAATTAATTAAATTCAGTTCTTCAGCCATACTAGCCATATTTCAGGTGCTCAGCAGTCCCATGCGGCTTACCCGACAGCACAGACCTAGAACCTTCCGTCATCACAGGAAGCTCTCTTGGACAGAGGTGCTCTGCAGAGAGCAGGTCCGAGAGGAAACCAGGATGCAGTTCACAAAAGCCGTGCAATCAGCGCCTGACTCAACAAGGAGTAGGCATTTCAGGCTAGGGGGCCACGGCAGGACCCTCCCCAAAAGGGCCCCAGCACCCAGAGGCCAGCCATGTGCTCCCCAGACAGGAGCATCCCACCCATAAGACAACTTTGAAAAATGCCAAACTGGGGCACCTGGGTGGCTCAGTCATTAAGCGTCCGCCTTCGGCTGGGGTCATGATCCCAGAGTCCCTGGATCGAGCCCCACATCGGGCTCCCTGCTCTGTGGGGAAGCCTGCTTCTCCCTCTCTCACTCCCCCTGCTTGTGTTCCCTCTCTTGCTGTGTTTCTCTCTGTCAATAAATAAATAAAATCTTTTTTTTTTTTTTTAAAGATTT
>PITA01033858.1:0-12269 GCA_004023965.1 Spilogale gracilis | reverse complement strand
GTTTACTATAGCACCAAAAACTATAAGATACTTAGGAATAAACCTAACCAAAGAAGTCAAGGATCTGTACTCAAGGAACTACAGAACACTCATGAAAGAAATTGAAGAAGACACAAAAAGATGGAAGAGCATTCCATGCTCATGGATCGGAAGAATAAACATTGTCAAAATGTCTATACTGCCCAGAGCAATCTACACTTTCAATGTGATTCCGATCAAAATTCCACCAACATTCTTCAAAGTGTTGGAACAAACAATCCTAAAATTTATATGGAACCCAAAAAGACCCTGAATCACTAAGGTATTGCTGAAGAAGAAACACAAAGCTGGGGACATCATGTTACCTGACTTCAGGCTTTATTACAAAGCCGTGATTACCAAGACAGCATGGTACTGGCACAAAACAGAGAAATAGACCAATGGAACAGAGTGGAGAGCCCACATATGGACCCACAAATCTATGGGCAAATCATCTTTGACAAAACAGGAAAAAATATCCAGTGGAAAAAAGACAGTCTCTTCAATAAATGGTGCTGGGAAAACTGGACAGCTATGTATAGGAGAATGAAACTAGACCATTCTCTTACACCACACACAAAGGCAAACTCAAAATGGATGAAAGACCTCAATGTGAGGCAGGAATCCATCAAAATCCTGGAAAAGAACATAGGCAGTAACCTCTTTGACATCGGCCACAGAAACTTCTTTCAAGACACGTCTCCAAAGGCAAAGGAGGCAAAAGCGAAAATGAACTTCTGGGACTTCATCAAAATAAAAAGCTTTTGTACAGCAAAGGAAACAGTCAACAAAGAGGCAACCCACAGAATGGGAGAAGATATTTGCAAATGACACTACAGACAAAGGGCTGGTATCCAAGATCTATAAAGAACTACTCAAACGCAATATCCAAAAAGAAGATGAACACATCAAAAAATGGGCAAGAGACATGAAGAGGCACTTCTCCATAGAAGATATACAAATGGCTAACAGACACATGAAAAGATGTTCATCATCACTAGCTATCAGGGAAATTCAAATCAAAACCACACTGAGATACCACCTTACACCAGTCGGAATGGCCAAAATTAACAAGTCAGGAAACAACAAGTGTTGGAGAGGCTGCAGAGAAAGGGGAACCCTCTTACACTGTTGGTGGGAATGTAAGCTGGTGTATCCGCTTTGGAAAACAGTGTGGAGATTCCTTAAGAAATTAAAAATAGAGCTACCCTATGACCCTGCAATCGCACTACTGGGCATTTACCCCAAAGATACAGATGTAGTGAAAAGAAGGGCCATATGTACCCCAATGTTCATAGCCGCAATGGCCACAATTGCCAAACGGGAAAGAGCCAAGGTGCCCTTCAACAGATGAATGGATAAAGAAGATGTGGTACATATATACAATGGAATACTATGCCTCCATCAGAAGGGATGAATATCCAACTTTTGGAGCAATATGGACTGGACTGGAAGAGATTAATCAGCCAAGTAGAGAAAGTGAAGTATCACATGGTTTCACTTACTTGCGGTGCATAAGGGGTAACCTGGAGGACAGTAGGAGAAATAAAGTAAATGGGAACTAGGGTAATCCAGGGAGAGAAACGAAACAACAGAGACTTTGGACACAGAAACAAACTGAGGGACTTGGAAGGAGGGGGGTGGGGGGATGGGAGAGCCCGGTGGTGGGTACTGAGGGCTCCTATTGCATGGAGCACTGGGTGTGAGGAATGGGGAATGAATCTTGGAACACTGGAAAAATATTTAAGTAACAATAAAAAAAAGAAACAAACAAAAAAGGATGAGAAAATTAAAAAGAGGGAGAGTAATCAGGGTAAAAGGAGACAGTGGAGATGGTGCAGGGGAAGGAGGTGCTGTCACTCTACCAAGGAACTGCTCTGCTCTCAGTTCTGAAGCTGTGAGCTCTTAAGACCTAGAACCAGCCAAAGGCCATGACACTTCTAGCCGACATGCTTGGCTCTTGGTCTTGGGAAGGCTTAGCACATCATGCTTATTGCTCGAAATCAGATTTCTTGAAGGTACAGACTTTAAGAAGCGCTGTAAGTTGGTTAAAAATCAAGGGTATAATGATTAAGATGTGACAAAGATTACTGAATAGATCTGGAAGAGAAAGAAATTGGATTATTTGGTTTTGAACATGACAAGCTTGAGGGTTTTTACTCAGATAGAGTTGTCCAGTAGGCAGTTAGAAATAGAATCTGGATCTTTGGAAAGGGATGGCTAAATGCTTATTGCCTTTGGCTCAGCATCATATAAAAGTGGTCAAGTTTGCAGATAGACAAGGTGACTTGAATAACTGTATCTCCTTTGCTTTATCAGCTTTTCCATGTGGCCTATCTTATCATCAAGTTTGCAAATTCTCCTCGTCCTGATCTTTGGGTTTTGGAAAGATCTGTAGACTTTGGAAGCACCTACTCACCTTGGCAATATTTTGCTCGTAAGTAATCTTGCTTACCGTGTTATGCAGGGCGTTAATTATTTGCAACAGATCAATACTGGATTTAACTGGAAAATTAGTCTGGAAAATTAGTCTCTCAGTTTGGCTAGTTAAGGACTGGCCTATTTTAACTCTCTAGGTCACTCTTGGAAGTCTTTATTTTTCAAGCATGTGTGCATTAATTCCAAGGACACACATGCAGGACTGAAACTGAACTGCCTTTTATGATAACAGCTTTTGCCACTGTTTAGGAAGAAGCTATGTACCTAAAACTGGGCTGGGGCTCCAGTCCTTTTCCTTTTATGTAGAATTAGGGACTAATTTCCATCTTTATGGATGCTGCATTTCATATTATTTACCTTGACACTGTCATCTTCAACTAATGAAGAATGTTAGTGTCTCTGAATCTTATGAGGAACTGAGGCTATGGGAGTTTTGCTCACAAAGGCATTGGGCTTTCCATGAATGCTCCTTAGAGGGAAACTTGCCTAATGAGGGGTGAGGTTTTAGAACCACATCTCCAAACATTGCCCTTGAAAGGAAGTGACCTAAAATGGCTTGGCATTTTCTTCCATGAATTAAAACTTTATTCTAAACTTTTGTCTAAAAATAGTAAGTGCTTCTCTGTTCTCTCCTTCTGATGTATTTTCTTTAGGAAACATAAGATTTCTTAAAAGATTTATGATAAGATGATAATATTTTACTTTATAGTACTAAAATGTTTTCTTCCTAGACTCAAAAGTAGATTGTTTAGAACAATTTGGGCAGAAGGCAAATATGGCTATCACCCAGGATGATGATGTACTCTGTACCACCGAATATTCTCGGATTGTACCTTTGGAAAATGGTGAGGTAAGTTGATGTGGGGAGAAAGGAGAGATGAGACTCAGATATCAACACGAGGATAAAAAATTGTATATAATTGTGAAACTTGCACTTTGAAAATCTAAAATAGATCATGATAGAAACTAGGACTTGGAACTAATGAATAAAACAATCACATCAAAGACTTCTAGAATGAGTTGGGTTGGAAATCATTTTAAATTTTTAATTAATTAATTGATTGATTTTTATTTATCTATTTTTTAATTGAGGCATAATTGACATTGGAAATTCTATTTGAGGTCTCAACTTCTTTTCTGGAGGTCAAGATTCCGGGTTCAAGGCCCACAGGTCTTCAATTGTCTTTTCTAGTGGAATGTTTAGGAAGTGGGCTGCTGGTGATTGAGGTGACGACCCTTCCCACTGATTCACAAATACATATCCCCCATAAAAATGAGGAGATGAGGTGTAGGTGATAGCACCAATCCCTGGTCCCTCTGGGCAGGCCGGGCATCATCTATAAGGGAGGAAAGAATTGCTGTCCCTTTGGGGCTGTATTTGGTCCTGGTAAAGTCAGCTAGGCTATTGTTATGGGACAAAAGAAAAAAATAGAATGGAGAAAATCTGAGTAGAATTCCGTGGAAATTGTGAGGCCATTGTGAATTCATGAAGTGAGTTTCAAATGAACTTCTTTAAAGGTGTCAGTGTCCCTTGTTTTAGGTGAAGAGAACTTGCTTGAGCAGCTTTATCCAGTACCTTCCAGTGACTGATGAGTGTCTCTAATTGTTGGTACTTGGACTTTATCACTTTAAGCTTTAAAACAAAATTTGGGTTTTGTATAGATCTTTCCCACCCCGCCCCCCCCACAGTCAACTCTATATCTAGAGACTTCTTTTCTTCAACCTCATTTTAGGTTTTTAGATAACTTTAGTTTTGTTTGTTTCTTTTTTTTTTTAAAGATTTTATTTATTTATTTGATAGAAACACAGCTAGAGAAGGAACACAAGCAGGGAGATTGAGAGAGGGAGAAGCAGGCTTCCTGCCAAGCAGGGAGCCCAATGCGGGGCTCGATCCCCGGTCTCCAGGATTATGACCTGAGCCGAAGGCAGTCGCTTACCAACTGAGCCACCCAGGCGTCCCTAGTTTTGTTTCTTTGATGTAACCAAAAGTTATTTTGTTATCTTTACACATTTTAACATTATATTTTCAACATTTCATAGTATTACAATCCCATAACTACACTGATAGAACAAAGGGTTTGAAAATGAAATGGTAACATTTTTTGAAAGCCCAGGTCTTACGGAGAGATTGCCAGAATTTGGAACTAGGAACAAGAAGGGAAGATGGAACTAGCAATGGTATTTTTAGACATACACAAGATCCAAGACCACCTTTAAACACCTAGTGGATCAAAGAAACCAAATTCTTTGGGGCATGTGAGTTATTTTTAGTTACTTGTGGCTGTTTTCATGAGGGGATTTTTTTTCCTCCTCTGTGTGTTGTGTGGTTTTTAGGTTGTGGTGTCCTTGATAAATGGTAGACCAGGTGCAAAAAATTTTACTTTCTCTCACACTCTGAGGGAATTCACCAAGGCTACAAACATCCGCCTGTGTTTTCTCCGAACCAATACCCTTCTTGGACACCTCATCTCCAAAGCACAGAGAGATCCAACAGTCACTCGGCGGGTAAGTAGTGTTTCTACGTGCCTACAGGGCAGCTTTTGTTACTTTTGCTTATCAAATTAATTGCCTTTCAAGTCATCTTTACCGACAGTAATGGTGTAGGCATAAGATTTGTTCTTATATGAAATACTAGATATAATTTTGAAGTTTTGTTGTTGAAGAAAAGTCATGATATTCAAAGAGGATGAAAGACAAAGATGAGTTAGTCTGCTATTAAAGCGAATAATTCCCGAGTCTCAGAGGCTTAATAAAATAAAGGTTAATTTCTTGCTCATGTCACAGTCCAGTGTGGGTCAGCAGGTGGGATCAGCTCCATGTGGTCATTCAGGGAACCAGGCTCTTTCTAGCTAGAGGTGCAGCCATCCTGTAGGACGTCAGAGCCCTCCTCTAGATCCTCTGCACATGGTTAGTAGATGAGGAAAGAGTAGAGCCTAGGGAAGACCACACGGGTCACCTCCATTGATAGGAATTGGCAGTATAGCCCCATCTATGTGCAGGAGGCTGGGTAGCATAATGTCACCACAGTGGAGGAGATGTAGGAAAGGTATTGGTGAGCACCAGTGCTGTCTATTGCTTTGGGTGAACATCTATCACTCTGTTTCAGGACAGTATCTCTGTCTCCTGGGCAGAAGGGGAGCCAGCAGAATAAATATCTTGAACTCGTTCTTCTCCTCTGATCTTGCTTGGGCTGATGCCTCCCATTGACCAAACCCAGCAGGAAGCCAGTGAGCAAGAGATCCTTGTTGCAGCCCATAAAGTTCAGCCCCTGAGCAAAGGGCAAAAAGAGAAAGAGAAAGGGGGTCCTGGAGAGTGGACCTGGAAGGGTGAATGGAAGACACCCAGTGTACCTGTAGGTTTGACTTCTTCTGTAGGTGATACCAGAGAGCTAGAAGAGGAAGACAAAGAGAAAAGTTGCTACAGTTTTGAGCATTTTCCAGAAAGGCCAATAATCTTGGGTATAAGTGGCTTGTTTTCTGCATTTTCTGCCCCCTTAGCTCTTGCTGTAGGTGGTTGTGTACCCTGGATCCCAGAATGAAATTTATAGGGGAGAGCTGGGCTTTCTGGTAAACCATAGCCGGACAGGGTTTCCATTCGCCAGACATTTTGGACCCTTGCCACAAATGTGCCTCACTACCTCCTTTTCCTTTCATTATTTTTTGGGGGAGGGATTACAAGATTTGTACTTGTTTGTATATTTTTCACTTAGGTGAATATAATCTTCTCTATGAAATAAGTTTTTATGGGGCTCATCTCATATAATCTGGAGACCCTTCATCCCAATCTAGGTTGTTTCTTTAAGTGAAGGAACTTAACTGTCCAACTGTCCTGTCACACCCTCATGTGTGCTCTGAGGTGAAGTCTGAGTGCTTCTCTCTCTTTTTGCTGCCGCCCGTAACACATGAGCAGAGAGAAACTTCTGTGGTGATCAGCATAAGAGCTTCTAGTGTTAACTTGTCATAGAATGTCCTCTAATACTGAACTTATCCATATTAACTGGAGGGGTTATTGGGCACCTGGATGGCTCAGTCTTTTAAGCGTCTGCCTTTGGCTCAGGTCATGATGCGAGAGCCTGGGGATCAAGTCCTGCATCGGGTTCCCTGCTCAGCAGGGAGTCTGCTTCTACCTCTCCCTCTGTCCCCACACATTGAGTGAATAGAGTGCTTTCAGGTGACTGATTGGAGCAGCAACAACAAAAAGATACAAAAACCTTCTTGCCCTTGTGAGTTCAAAGTCTTCCTCACTGACAGGTGTTCTCACTGGCAGCCTGACCTCATGAGAAAGATCCTCTATACCCCCAGATTTCTCTCTGGGTTCTGTGCATGTGCCAAGTCTGAGAAGTAAGGAAGCTAGTGGACACTGCCGCCTGTTGTTGCTAGTGGGGAGGTCTCCACTAGCACCTGGAGACTGGAGATATGCCTGGTGATGACAGGGTTTTCCATAGCGGAGGCCTGGTGGAGGGGCTGTGCCTCAGCCGAGTCTGAAGCTCGCTCTGCCTGGCCCTTTGGAGCTTGAACTCTGCCTTTGGCCTTATTAACCTTGAGCTAACAAGGCTTCTACAACCGCTGGTGGGCCCTCCCAGTCTCGGCCATGTATCAGCTCCATCACTGTTAATATTTTCTTCCTTCCTGGAACCTGTATGTAGTAGTGCAAAATTTGATATTAAAATTTATTTTTGGTAAAAAAATTTGTTTTTGGATTTATGAAACCCAGATTTACATTAAAAAAAAAAGTAATCTGGGAGTCATTTAATCCTTTCCCAAAGGCTATAGGGCATGCCTGTTTTCCAAGGCAATTTTCTTCCATGCATTTAAAGAATTTGACTTTTTAAAATGCACAAATTTGGCAGTATGCTCTTACATTTGATTGAGGAATGAATTTATTTTATAAGAGAAGTTATATCCAAATGCTGCTTCCTTTGTGTTAAGGTAGGCTCAAGAATACAGGATGAAAGGGAAGGGGGTCAATACAGATGTGAATTACAGATTAGTAAAGCAAAGTTTGTTGCTTTACAGAAAATCTGACATTTGTGTCTCCTGTTATGTAGTATTATTACAGCATCAAGGATATCAGCATCGGTGGGCGGTGTGTTTGCAATGGCCATGCCCAAGAGTGCAATGCAAACAACCCTGAAAAATTGTAAGTACATTGTACACATTTTTTAGCCTTGCTGTGAATAAGTCTCATTGTTTCAGTAGATGTTTGCATCCCCTTAAATATTTCTAAGTTCTTACCTCAGTAGGAATGTTTCATTGTCAACAAAGAAATGTGTATATTTATGCCCTCCGCTGGCCTTGCACTTGCTTCTATGTACTCCATCCAGCCCATAGCAGACATGGCTAATCAATCACAGTGCTCAAAGGATGATCAAGGATGCAGCCACCAAATCCTCTGGCTCCCCATACCCAGACTGTGCCCAGGCATCCATGAATAATTGATTAGAGTTAGTAAGAGGAAAAAAAAAACTTGTTTGTCATCCCTGGTTTAATGATATCAGAAAGTATATGTTTTCAAATACTTTTTCTTTCTTTTTCATCGTGGTAAAATACACATGATATGAAGGTTACTATCTTAACTGTTTTTAAGTGGTGTTGGTTTAAATTCAGTCAGGTTAAGTTCACTCTCATTATTGGGCAAACACTCTCCAGAACTCATTTCATCTTGCAATATTGAAATTGTATTCTTGTTAAACAAGCTCCCCAGTCCTTCCTTCCCCAGTTCCTGGCAACCACCATCCTCTTTTTATCTTATATAAGTGGAATCATGTGATACTTGTCTATTTCAGCTGGTTTCTTTCACTTAACATAATGTTCTCAAGGTTCATCTATGTTGTAGCATGTATCAGAATCTCCTTTTTTAAAGGCTGAATAATATTTTATTATGTATATACCATGTTCTGCTTATCCATTCATCTGTTGATGGACATTTAGGTTCCTGCCGCCTTTTGATTATAGTGAAGGATGCTGCTATGAGCATGGGTGTATAATATAATAAGATGCATGGATATTAACTAGTGAGTGTTAAGCAACTGTCTATACTTATGTGATCAACACAAGAGGAACACTATTGTAGCGGACATGACTGGATGCGAGATACAGCAGTCATCTTCTCTCAATGTCTTGTTTAGAGTCTGTGATTCCCCATGTGCAGCATTTACCAGAGATGTTTTCCTGTTAATCAGATGAGGTTTGTACATTATTGGGCTTCTAGCTACCAACTTACATAGTGTGCAGCCCGGTCCCTGACCATCAGCAATCCCTAATGTCATCAACCCTCCTTCAGGGGTCAGGAGGTGCTGAGATAACATGAATCCATCAACTGACTAGCCTTTAACTGGCGAGCACTAGCTTATTCATGATCAATCTATTGTCTCCTGGAGGATAGGGCCTTAACACCTTAGAAGTCAGAACAGAGAGTCCTGAGTTGGAGAGAGAGGGGAACAAAGTCTCAGTCTAGCCTAAGACAAAATCCATCATGGGGGAGAGAAGTTGAAGTCACTAGAGGAGGTCTGAGCTTTCTGCTTGGTAGGGCTGTCATGCCCTGTTGACCTAGGCAGACCCGAAAGGGTTCCCTACTGGGTGGTACAGAGGGAGAAACCAAGGTGAGTAGGGAAACTGTCTCCCCCGTCTCAGTTTACACCAACACAACAGCCTTGCCTCCTGCTGCTCGCTGGTTTGCTTTTGCCCAACAGGCTTACTCATGCTCGTGCTGGGCAAATCCATACCCATGAACAGGAAAAAAATCTTAAATTTTTTTTTAAGTTAGATTTTAAGTTGTATTATTAAGGGGTAAAATTTAGTAATTCATCAGTTGCACATAACAGCCAGTGCTCATTACATCAAGTGCCCCCCTTAATGCCCATCACCCAGTTATTCTTCTCCCCTCCCCTCTCTGCTCCAGCAACCCTCAGTTTGTTTTCTAGAGTTCAGTGTTTCTTATGATTTACCTCTCTCTCAATTTTCATCTTACTTTATTTTTCCTTCCCTTCCTCTGTTCATCTGTTTTGTTTCTTAAATTCTACAGATGAGTGAAATCATATGGCATTTGTTTTTGTCCAACTGGCTTACTTTGCCTAGCATAATGCCCTCCTGTTCCATCCACTTCATTGCAAATGGCAAGATTTCATTCTTTGTGATGGCTGAGTAATATTCCATTGCATATATATACACCATTTCTTCTTTATCTATTCATCTGTCGATGGACATCTGGGATCTTTCCATATTTAGGGTATTGTGGATATTGCTGATATAAACATTGGGCTTCATGTGCCCCTTCAATCCACTATGTTCATATCCTTTAGGAAAATACTGAGTAGTACAATTGCTGGGTCATGGGGTAGCTCTATTTTCAACTTTTTGAGGAATCTCCATACTGTTTTCCAGAGGGGTCGCACTAGTTTGCATTCCCACTAATAGTGTAGGAGGGTTCCTCTTTCTCTGCCTCCTTACCAACATCCATTTTTCCCTGACTTATTAATTTCTGACTAGTGTGACCAATCTGACCATTGTGAGGTGGTATCTCATTGTGATTTTGATTTGTATTTCCCTGATGCCAAGTGATACTGAGTTGGCCATTTGTATGTCTTCTTTGGAGAAATGTCTGTTCATGTTTTCTGCTCATTTCATAATAGGATTTTTCATTTTGGGGGGTGTTGAGTTTGATAAATTCTTTATAGGTTTTGGATACCATCCCTTTATCTGATAAGATATTTGCAAAAATCTTTTCCCATTCTGTAGGTTGCCTTTTAGTTTGTTGACTGTTTCCTTTGCTGTGCAAAATCTTTTTATTTTCACGAGTTCCTAATACTTCATTTTTACTTTTGTTTCTCTTGCCTTTGGAGACATGTCTAGCAAGAAGTTGTTGGGCCAAGGTCAAAGGAATAAATCTTAGAACATATTTAAGGGGATGCAGTGACTTAATGGAGGGAGAAAAGGCTGGCAATCAGAAAATGTAGTTGCTAATCAAGTAGAACCCATGGAGAGGCACAAGAGGGCTTGAATTAAGCATGTCTACCATGGTGACTTGGTTCATGGAGATGCGGGTGGATCACAGATTTCATTCTGAGCTTCCTAGCAATCAACTCAAAAAGGGAAACCTATGTAGTTTATTTCACTATGCTTATAGTCTAAAAAGTGATCAGTTGTTTTGGACCATGACTGTTGACCCTAAAATCAGGTAAGAAATTTCTCTGGGAATGGTGTGGCCTGATCATCACAGACAAGACTCTCTATTAAACAACTTCTTCAATAATATCTTTACAGTGGAGGCAAGGATGAGTTTTCTGTAACAACCATCAATGTAGGCTGAGAAGAATCAGAAAAAACAACTATTTGTGGATGATACCAGAATTATTCAAACTAGTACCCACCTTTTTTTTCTGCTTTCAATTTTAATCTTTCTGTGAGAATAGCTGGACTCTGTGTTCTTCAATCAATATTCCCTAAATAATTATTTCAGTTCAGCTTATGCATATACTTTATTGGCAATGAGCTGAAATTGTCTCTCTGACAAAAGTCCATTTGGACACCAGCTATTCTGTCCTCTCAATAAAATGTGTGTGCATTTGTTTTAACAAGCAGCTGAGCTGGGCGATGGGTAATACCTTTCCTTTGGAGTGTAACTGAATATATGCCCTTCTCCCAGCCCCCATTAGAAGAGCTGAGCAAATCTCTGTAGGCACAGACTTAGAAAACTGTTTTTATTTTTTTGTAAGATTTTATTTATTTGACAGAGAGAAACACAGCCAGAGAGGGAACACAAGCAGGGGGAGTGAGAGAGGGAGAAGCAGGCTTCCCGCCGAGCAGGGAGCCCGATGTAGGACTCGATCCCGGGTCTCCGGGATCATGACCTGAGCCGAAGGCAGTCGCTTAACCAACTGAGCCACCCAGGCGCCCCTAGACAACTGTTTTGAATCCTCTTTTAAGCATAGATAAGTGAGAGCTAAGAACTGGAGAGTTCTAATCCAGTGCTGTGGCAACAATTTCTTTTTTCTTTTTTTTTTTTTTTGCAACAATTTCATTTTAACCTGGAATGGTTTTAGTGCAGATGTATAATTCTTTGCAGGTAGATTTGTAGATTGTTACCCTCCATCTAGCTGAGTAATCTGTTTTTGGCCTTGCAAGGAGGTGTTTGTTGGAGCTGGGCAGCCTCCTGGAGGAGGGTCCTCAGGGAATCTCTTTAGGAACTCGCTCTTGGGTTTGGTGAATCTTTGTGCATGACCCGAGGCTGAGAGCAATAGGCCTGAGCAGACCTTTCTCACAGGATTGCTTCAGATCTCAGTGTCTCCCAGTAAACTCAGCACTTGCTTGCTCCTGTGTTCATTTCCTACTATGGAAGGTGGTTGAGAAGAAAGGGTTGGAACTCTGGAGTCAAGAGAAACTTAGGTTTGAAGTCTGGCTCTCCACTTACCATCACTTGACCGTTGAGCAAGTGTTTAGTATCTCGGAATCTCAGTGTCACTCAGACAGTAAGCAGGATGAGAGGGAGACTTGAACTAATAATGTATGCAAAGTGCTTTGTTCTCATAATTACTCCATGAATGGTGCTTTTGGTAACCGCCATGACTGTCAGTTTATCACAAAGGAACTGATCTTAATCAAAACTTTTGAATAATTAAGTGAAACCATGCGATACTTGACTTTCTCTTCTTGGCTTATTTCACTCAGCATAATCTCTTCCAGTCCAGTCCATGTTGCTACAAAAGTTGGGTATTCATCCTTTCTGACGGAGGCATAGTATTCCATTGTATATATGTACCACATCTTCTTTATCCATTCATCTGTTGATGGGCACCTTGGCTCTTTCCACAGTTT
>PITA01033857.1:0-12275 GCA_004023965.1 Spilogale gracilis | reverse complement strand
TCTTTATCCAGTTGTGTCGCCAGTAGTGTGCTTCAAAGACAGGTGCTTCTGCAACCAGAAGGTAATGTCAGACATGTATAGGACCTCAAAATTGTGAGATGTTAACCATACAAGTGGCCTGAGGATGCCTGGAAACCAACACTGGGACACCATCATGGCTCACTCTTCGGCTAAAATCTGTACCTAAAACGGTCAGACTGGATTCTCCGTGAGACTAGAAATGTAGCGTCCTGGGCTCCTGTCTTCACAGTGAGTAGAGAGGAAAGGCACTCCTTCTTCCCCTTCCCGTTAGAAAACTCCTGTGGCAGGACTTTGATTGGCTTGGGCAACATGTCCACTTTTTACAAAAGTCACTGTAAGCACAAAGAGCTGGCCTAGGCCGAGTTTCATGCCCTTCCCCAGAAACGGAGAGGCTGATTGCTGCAGAGGTGGGTGGGGAGGGGTCTTGACAGATAGAACAATGGGGATCCAGGTCAGGCCTCCCATTCCCGTTCAGTACCAAAGGCACCGGTCCCAAGGGTTGGGGGAGATTCTAGATCAAGATAAGCTACAATAAAGATGAAGAGCTTCCAGTTCTCAGAACTCAGGCCTGGTGGCTGTTATGTAAGCGAGAAACTCTTCTCCTTCTTGTATTGTTGGTTAACAGGACACGAGGAGTGGGGGAACTGAGGAGTGAGATCCTGGGCCTCGAAGAATCTCTAGGAATTAGCAGTTGGCGTGAACGAGCTTCCACCAAAGCGAGAATCACGAACTGCATCAGCCACACAGAAATGAGCTCAGGAATTCCACTTCTGGTCTACTGAAATGTTAATTCTGAGTCTGGAGACAATGCTTCTCCAGACTACATAGAGAGCACCTACACCCAGACTTGATATCATTTAGAGCCGAACATCAGTATTTCCAAAAATGGAGTCCATGTGTAGATATTTACATTCTCTATAAAAAATATTTGATTTTGGACTTAACTCAAATAATGATAACCTTTAAAGAATACAAATACGTTAGGGGCGCCTGGGTGGCTCAGTGGGTTAGGCGACTGCCTTCGCCCTTCGGCTCAGGTCATGATCCCAGAGACCTGGGATCGAGTCCCACATCGGGCTCCCTGCCCGGTGGGAAGCCTGCTTCTCCCTCTCTCACTCCCCCTGCTTGTGTTCCCTCTCTGGCTGTGTTTCTCTCTGTCAAATAAATGAAATCTTAAAAAAAATAAAATAAAATAAAGAATACAAATACTTTGGATCATCTGATCACTACCTTTTAGCTAAGTATTGCACTGTGATATCAAAGAATGTGCATAAATAAACAAGTAAAGGACATATTTATCATAAACATAAATCAGTGGGGAGCTATATGAACCAAAATTCATAATAGTTAGAAGAGAGAAAGGTGATTAAAGAAATAACCAATTATTGTGGTCAGACTTCGAAGCCAGACGTCGAAGAACGTACACCACAGCAGACAGCATAACTCATCTAAGTGAAAGACAATTTAATCTTAGAAATGTCATTAGTCATATTAAATTAATACTATTAATTCTAAATATATTCATCTTACTGTTTTGCTGGCTTGTAATTGGAAAATTTGTTTTGACTTTGTACTTGCAAAGGAGCCATGAGCTCAGGGAGTCATGTTTTATACTTGAATATGTAAGTAACATGATAAAAAGATATCATTTAACACCGAGAAGGCACAAAAAGGAATTTGCAGGCTGTACATCTGAGTTGAATTCATGTTCACCCAGAACCTCAGAATGACACCGTGTTTAGAAGGAGGATTTTTGCAAATATACAAAATTTTGGGGATCTCAAGACAAAAATCATCCCAAGTTTAAAACTGGACTTAAATCCAGTGATTTAGTGGTGTCCTTATATGAAGAAGAGAGGACACACAAAGTCCCCATGAAGATGAAGGCAGAGTTTGGAGTCATGTGGCAACAACTCAGTGAACATGAAGGAAGGTAGGAAGAGATAAGGAAGGCTCTCCTGTAGAAACGTCAGAAGGAGCATGGTCTGGCCAGCACCTTGATTTCAGACTTCTAGTTCCCACAACTGAGAAAATAAACTTCCATTGCATTCAGGTACCTCAGGTTTGTGGTAATTTGTTCGAGCTGGCCCAGCCCTTTGCCAGTTCCTACCAAGGGTACCAAGGACGGCTTCCAGGATACCAAGCAAGAGATGACCTCAGCCCTCTGGCCATCAGGCTGGGTATGGCTCATGCTAGTCCACATGCACAATGTGACATGTGACATGTCCCCTCCCTAAGACATGTATATTTCTGTGCCTACCTGGGGATTCCGGCAGAGAGTGCTGGCTCCAACCACTGCCCTGGCTTGTATTCAGCCCCTGGAGCATTCTGGGCTTAATAAGGACACTAACTCTCCAAGCAGCTATTCTCAGAGGCCTTCCTGGGACCAGCTGGAAGCACTGATGATTCCATGTCTAGACCTTGGGGACTCTCCAGTATCCAAGCGGAATTGTTTAAAGTTTCCCCCAAATCCTAACATGTAGGTGCCTGTGAGGTTTTAAAAATAGTTGTGAATTCTTTGACACTCTTTTCATCCAATGGTGGAGCTTATGTTCCCTTCCCTTGAACCTGGGTGGGCTTTTAGGATGGCCTTCACAAAACAAAACATGGCCAAAAGGATAGTGCATGACTTTCCAGGTGAAATTAGAAAAAGAAGGCTTTCTGCTGGCTTCTTTGGGGACACTTGCTCTGGAAACCATCAGCTACTATGTAATAAATCTAAATACTCTGAGATCATCAGGTGGAGGAAGAACCCATGGAGACAGAGGAAGGGAGAGACACACAGAGAGAGACAGAGAGAGACCTAAAGAGCTCTGCACCCTTAGAACATGGCCTGACTCTGTGCAAATCTTTATGTGCCAAAATTCATAGTGACTTTAGCTTTCTCCCTCTTTCTGGTGCTGTAATTTTTGCTCATCACATTTTGCTGTGATATTGCATAGGTAGATCTGTATGTTGTTTTAATGTCTATAACAAGGTATGTTTGCCAGCAGATTGTCCAGAAAGCACTTTAAATGGAGAGGTATAAACCCTTAGGGGCCAAAAATTCTGTATATTAGATTACTCTTAAAGGAAAAACCAGCTGTCACTTTTAGGTACACGTGTGATATACAAGTAGGTGGAAACTCTACAAATGAAAAAAAAAGTAGGCACGTTGATGTTGCAGAACGCTGTAGAAAGCTGAAAGCTTTTGGTTCATTGTCACTATAGTTGACATGAGGCAACTGTAAACTGTTTCCAGTTTTTCTCTGGTTTATGAAAACGCTAACTCTAACGTTCTTTGCGAACGCCTTGAATGTTTCCTAACAGCTGTGATGTTACTGCTCTGTTTTATACTCTTATTCCTGTTTCTTCTTTAATGGTTTGGAAGCCATTTTTGTCAAGAATACATATTCATGCTGTGCAGTATCCGTAGCATGCCGTTCTGGGTTAATAAAAGCAACTTAGTATATGCAGATCCAAAAAAAAAAAAAAGAAAGAAAGAAGAAGAAGAAGTTCCAGGTGTTCCTGCCCCGACTACTTGAATCTCTCCAGCACAGGTGTCAGAATCCTTCAAGATGATACCAGCCTCAGCCACCCCTTGATGACAGTGTCCTAAGAGACCCCAATCCAGAAAGCTCAGCAAGCTGCTTCCTAACTCCTGATCCAGTAAAGCCATAAGGGACAATAAATGCTTGTTGTTGTCATTGTTATTTAGAGACAGAGAATGTGGGCACACGTAAGAGGGGCAGAGGGTGAGAGGAAGAGAGAGAATCCCAAGCAGGCTCCATACGTAGCAGAGGGCTGGACACAGGGCTCGATCCCACAAACTGATCAACTGACTGACCCACCCAGGTACCCCACAAGTGCTTGTTATTTTAAGCCACTAAGTTTTGGGGTGACTTATTACACAGCATTTAATAATAGGCCAGAGCCTGAGAATAACAAACTACTTAAGAAAACCTCAGAGATTCCTGGAATAACCAAATTTCTCCAAAGAAAGGAGTGGAGGCAGGTCAAAGATGCAAGAGGGGAAGTGGGGGGCTGCAGTGTGAGGGGTGCTGGTAAGGTGGCCGCTCTGCCCCCACCACGCTGACCGAGCCAGGTGGCTCCTGCCTGGAGCCCTAAGTTCCTCCTGCAGCACCACACCAGGAATGGGGCTCAGGGGTGGGGCGGGTGATGACAGCCACTTGCTCAGGGCTGCCCCGGCAAGAGCAGTGTCTCTGAGAACTGAAGCAGATAATGCTAAAACTGTTCTCCTCTGGTGGGAGTGGTGGGGAGTGGTTAGTGGAGGAGGGTCTTGAGCTGGCCCAAAGTGATCAGTGTCTGGGTTAGGACTCCAGAATGAGAGTGAGGCGGTGTCATTTTCAGTTACTGTCTTCCCATCCCCTGCTTTGTGCTGCAGGCGAAGGAACGCTCGCGGCAGTTTTTCCAGCTGGATCCCTTTGAGGGTCGACAGGAGGCGCTGGAGGAAACCTGGGAGAAGTGATGACTTGCTGCTTCCTGTCCCTACTCCTGTGACTTCATCTCAGCGAAGCTTCTCACCCCACCAGAAGCACCACCTTCCATAGCAACAACGGAACCCACTTTTCAACTGTGTCCCACTTGTAAAAGCAGCTTCTTGTCCCTCTTCAGAGAAACCAGCACCCCCCAAATGCCCCACCAGGACCACCTACTCCAAGATTGTTTCAGTCCTATAGGCAATTCTTTTTTTTATCTTTTAAGTTTTTATTTTAATCCCAGTTACTCAACACAGCATAATATTGGTTTTAGGTGCACAACGTAGTGATTCAACACTTCCCTACATCACCCAGTGGTCCTCACAGCAAGTGTCCTCCTGAATCCCCATCGCCCCACCTCCCCTCTGGTGACCCTAAGTGTGTTCTCTACAGTTAAGAGTCTGTTTCTCAATTTGTCCTTCTTCTCCTTTCCTTGTTTGGTTTTTTAAATTCCACATATGAGTGAAATCGTATGGTATTTGTCTTTCTTTGACTTATTTCAAGTTATATTACAAAGCTGTAGTGATCATAATAGCATAGTACAGGTTCAAACATAGACAAACAGATCAATAGAACAGAACAGAAAACCCCAGAAATAAATCCGCAACTCTATAGCCAATTAATCTTTGACAAAGCAGGAAAGAATATCCAACAGGAAAAAGACAGTCTCTTCAAAAAGCGGTGCTGGGAAAACTGGACAGCCACATGTAGAACTATGAAACTGGACCAGTTTCTTACACCAAACCCAAAAATAAGTTCAAAGCGGATTAAAGACCTGAATGTGAGACTTGAAACCATAAAAAGCCTAGAAGAAAACACAGGCAGTAATGTCTCTGACATCAATCACAGCAAATTTTTTTTAGATCTATCTCTTGAGGCAAGGAACATAAAAGCAAAAATAAACTATTGGAACTGCATCAAAATAAACAACTCTGCATAGCAAAGGAAACAATAAACAAAACTAAAAGGCAGCCTACAGAAGGGGAGAAGATGTTTATAAATGTCATATCCGAAAAAGGATTAGTGTCCAAAATACATAAAGAACTTAATGAAACTCAATATCCAAAAAACAAACAATCCTAAAAAATGGGCAGAAGACATGAACAGACATGTCTCCAAAGACATACAGATGGCCATCATCACTCATCATCAGGGAAATGCAAGTCAAAACAACAATGATATATCACATCACACCTTTCAGAATGGCTAAAAGAAAAAACTCAATAAACAACAGGTGTTGGCAAGAATGTGGAAAAAAAGGAACCCTCATGGACTGTTGGTGGGAATGCAAACTGTGGAAAACAGTGTAGAATCTTTTCAAAAAGTTAAAAAGAGAACTATTCTCTAATCCAGCAATTATACTACTGGATATTTACCCAAAGAATCGTAAAACACTAATTCGAAGGGATACATGCACTCCTACGTTTATAGCAGCATTCTTTCCAGTAGCCAAAGTATGGAATCAACAATTCTTTATATTAAAATTCCCCTGTTCACACAGCTGGTGTGGTTTCTGCCTCCTCAGTGGATCCTGGCTGATACAGAAATATTCCTTTCAAAAATCATCTGGAATAGTAACTTAACTGAGCTTTAGATACCAGGAAGAACAAGCTCAAATACCAAATAGAAGGACCAGAGATAGGATTTGAAGTAGTAATCACAAAAATCAGAAGGTTGAAGCTGGGAAGAGACAGAGTCAAAAATCAGAGTAGGAGGAACCAGGTAGAAGGTTTAGGGCGATTGCTATGAAGATGGTTCATGATCAACCCACTCCACCCCCACAGGGTTCTGCTGCGCTGCGTAATTCAGTATCCAGGGGTGGAGGGTAGGGCTGGCTTCAAATTCCCAGGCAAAGTGGATATAAGTTGTCTAGATTTGGTGACCTCCAAGGGCAGCTTGTAAAATGATTACTATTGTGTATTTGTCTGTGGTCATAACATCAGACAGACATGGAAAACGGGTCCTTTTCCCTCATAGCTTTTTCTGGGCCATCGTATCTACTCAAAGGACCAAAACTGCCTTGAGACCAAAGTTGTAAGAGTACTTGCCCAATGTGTACTCAAAATTCCTATCTGAACCTTGTCAAGGAGTAATCCCAAAGGCGTTTCTGTTCCAAACTGATCGAGATCATGGACTCCCCACATCTCCATGTGAATGCTCCCAGGCATCTCAAACTCACCACGTTCAAGATGAGAGTCAATCTCTTTTTCACTCAATTTTCCCAATGGGAAGTAGGTATGAAGCTCTAGCTTCCTTCAATGCAGCCACCGAAACCAGAAATCTAGCATCCTCCTGGAATCTTTTCTTCTTCCTTTTCTCTTACTGGCTTCAAACCATTTGGACAATTTGTTTGTTGTATCAGCAAAAAAGATGAAGTCTTGTTGCCTAGTTTGGAAGATAAAGAAAGTCAGTAAATATGAGCAAGACTTTTTATTCAAAGGTCTCTTATAAAAGGGAGTCACAAGTAACTCATCCAATAGGGGTGGTTCTGGTAATAAGGAACATGGGGAGGGAATTCTGAAGATCTCTAACTCTGATCCACAGGAGGCGTACAAGAACAAAGAGCTCTATGAGCTGTTTGACTCCTGCCTGATTCTGAAATGCAGGAGTCCCCTGGCAGGAAACCCTGTGGAGACTACAGACTAACCCATCCTGCCATTGTCAGCCCCTCATGGGGCCAAGCAACTGGAGCAAAAGGAAGTTGTTATATTGTTTTGTTTTCTTTTTGTCTTAAAGAGATAGCCTTCTTAAAAATTTGTATTAATGTCTTGGGTAAAGATGTAGGGGGTATGCAAACTTGAAAGAGACAGCAAGCATATTGGAGGATGGAGTCAGAACCTCACAGACCTCGACGGGCTTGGGGCGCCTGGATGGCTCAGTCAGTTAAGTGTCTGCCTTTGGCTCAGGTCATGATTCCAGGGTCCTGGGATGCAGCCCCACATTGGGCTCCCTGAGCAGTGGGGAGCCTGCTTCTCCCTCTGCCGCTGCCTGCTGCTCTGCCTACTCATGCTCTCTATCTCTCTGTCAAATAAATAAATAAATAAAGATCTTTTAAAAAAAGATTTTGACAGGCTAAAGTTAAGGGACAAATGACAGAGGTGAAATTAGTTGGAGCAAAGGTCAGATTCTGCACCGAGGTCCAAAATCACCATTCATTCTAGTTCAGGATGGAACTTAACAGGAACTCCTACTCTTCAAACTTGTTATTGATGTTACGTCAATCTGGATCAGCTAATTGCTATAATTATAATTTCCAAGACTCTGTGTTCTTAAAATATTCCCTGGGGAAAGGAGTGCCAAAGGGAGGCTCATGGTGGCTCAATTGATTGTTTCTAGCAGGTCTAGAGACATTTCCATTAATGTAGACCCAGTAAGGGGATTTTAGATATTATTTCTTTTTACCTAAGTGAAATTCACATTGGGAAAAGTGGTTTAAAAAGATTTCTGCAAAAAAGTGGCATGTTAAAGAAAGGTAACAGCAAAATAAAGAAACAGAAAATGGCAGAGAAAACCTTATTTGGAGTACAAACTCTTCATCTGCCTCATTATGGTTAACTAATCCTTCCAAATCTAAAATTTTCAAGAAGTCCATTTGAAATATGGATTTACATTCTGTGCCATTAATGGTAAGACTCTCCCTTAACTGGCTAGCACAGTATGTCTTGAGTAATAATACAACATCTGTGATTAGCAAGACATTTAAAAATGGAGCATCCAGAACAGGAAGACAAACTTTAATTTTTCAGAACTATTGAAAGCAATGTGGAACTCCTATTTATACACATTTGTATATGTAGGCAGAGAAATCATTAATGCTTCTCACAGAATGGCAAAAAGTAAAAGATGAAAGATAAATAATGTGGAACAAACCCAGGTCTTGACAAAGCTCACATGAAACTTACAGATAATTGCTTAAAAAGCTTCTTTTGAGATTTTTCACTTTATAATGAAGGAACAAAAGCCACAAACCTCAGAGTCTCTAGTTTGTCCTTTCATTGGAAAAAGTAAATGGTTGAAATAATTGTAAAACAAAAGACCAACAAACTAAAAGGCATTCCTTTGTCAGCAAATTTTTTGGAAAGTCACATAGAAAACATTGCTGAAGAACCGAAGAAACAATATTACTCAGTACTGACCATGCATTTGGGTGAAAGTACAAATGTCTGTAACATGTCTCAGTTTATTGCATTTGTTAGCTTCTATTTCGAAGGTTACATTCGTGAAGAACTGCTTTTTCCTGGGGCATTTTAAAGGAAAATCCTACTGAAGGCTATCCCAGTGACAAATGATTTCATAAATAAAAACAGTATTTTCTGGGGAAACTGTGGAAGTGTAACCACTGAATTCAGAGGAATGAAAGGTATTCCTGGAGAGGACATAGAGGAAGTCTTTGGGAGACCTTGAGGGGGTGTTCGGCTCTGTGGTGTTCATCCAATCCTTCATTCTGCAGGGAGGCAGTGGGGCCAAGAAACTGATGTGGCAAGTACGCGGGATGTTCCCTGATGTCACTGATGTTAGTTTTCATGAAAACCTTCAAAAGCACAACTTTACAAGATTGTGAGGAGATAGCAAGTCTGTTGAAACTGCATCATGGCTCACTTTCTTCTTCTGCCCAACACAGCTTCCCTCCCTTCCTTTCTACAGGTACCATTTCCAAGAATGATCCCTAATTCAGTTTCTGTCTGCTGATCTCCATCTCCAAGTTGGCTTCCCGGGAAACTCTACTTGCAACATTGGCAGGTCTGAAAAGACAGATGCTCACACGGGATTTTGAATCTGTCACCCACAGGCCAGTTCACAGTGATGATCTGGATCATCAGGGGGAGCGCTGCTGTTACATGATGAGACAGAGAAGAATGCAATGGCATCCTGGCAGTCTGCTGGGATTCTTCTTGAGATTTCCTTGCTCAACTTGATGATAAATAGACAGACACTGCAGTTATGCCTAAGGAGGGCACGGAGCCCAGGAGCTCAGAGGCCTCAGTGATTAGGCTCTGAATTATGCCAATGGGAAAGCAAGCCATCTACTCAGCATAGATGGTGGCTGAGAATGAAACAATCTAGAATGGGTGGTAGGTGATGGAGAGTGATGGTAGCACCAACTGCTTGCGCTCAATTTGGGCCGCAATTTACCCTGCTAACCTTACCTGTTTCTCCTAGGAAAAGGGATCCAACAGGATCTTGGAGGAAGTCTTTTCAGAACTGAGAGGGAGAGCTGGATCAGAGGACTACAAACTGTAAGTCATAGCAAAAGCTGACTCCTTTAAGACTGAAGTGAAGGGCTCATTCCTCCCCCTACTGGGGTGGGGGGAAGGGTTACTGGCCAACCGTCCACAGAAATGGCCCCAGGTTGGAGAGTTCTGCCTTGCACAAAGACAGGTCTCCTTCCCCGGAGCAGCCCGGATCCAATAACTGGTCAATGTGCCCTACAAAAGATAACGTGTCTCCTCTTATCTTAGGGCGACACTGAAAGCTCATCACAGCTTTAGAGTTCCCCCAGAGCTGGCCTAGTCCTTTTTGAGACTGCATCAGTTTCTTCTGCCCAATACTGACTGCTTCCTTCTCATCCCTTCTACAATGTTGAGTCTAAGAGTACTCCTTACAAAATTCATGCGTACTAATCTCCATCCCAGAGTCTGATTCCTAGGAAACCCATCCTTCAACACGAACATTATTGGAACACCAGATGAAATTTGAATATGAACTCTTTTTTTTTTTTTTAAAGATTTTATTTATTTGACAGAGAGAAACACAGCCAGAGAGGGAACACAAGCAGGAGGAGTGAGAGAGGGAGAAGCTCCGCCGAGCAGGAAGCCCGATGTGGGACTCGATCCCGGGTCTCCAGGATCATGACCTGAGCCAAAGGCAGTCACTTAACCAACTGAGCCACCCAGGCGTCCCTTGAATATGAACTCTTGATTAGATTATAAGACTGTATCAATGTTAAATTTCCGGATATTTTTATTTTTAATTTTTTCTAATTTCCTGATTTTTGATGACATAGTGTGTTTATATAAGATTATGTCCTTGTTCTTAGAAACACACTGAAATAAGTGGGGTAGAGGCACAAGACATCTACAACTTAATTTGAAATGATTTAGAAAAAAATGTACATGAAGGGGTGGAAGGTCAGAGAGAAAGGGAAAAGCAAGTAGGGTAAAACGTAAATATTGATGAATCTGGGTAGAAGGCATAAAGGAGTTATATTCTTCTTGCAACTTTTCTGTAAGTTGCTTTATTTCAAAATGAAAACTTACAAAAATAGAATGACCAGACTGTAGCCCATTCCCAGTAATTCTGATTTGCTTGGTATGGTACTGGCAGCAGTTTTGTTTTCATTTCTTTTTGGTTTTTAAACTCCCCAGGGTTTAGAACCATTACTAACATGGGAAAGGGCAATATTAAACAAATAATTTCAACCAAGTGTGATGAGTATTCTGAGAGAGGAAGTGCGGAGTGCCAAGAGAAAGCATACAGAGACTAACCTAGTTAACTGGGCCAAGGAAGATATCCTTGGAAAAGTGACAGGTGACACCTGAGGGAGAACTCAGACCAAGAAGTACTGATAAAAAGAAGGGAGTATTCCAAGCAAGAAGAACAGGCTATGGGAAAGTCCCAAAAGAAGAAAGAGGGAGTTACCATCATGGAATTAAAAGAAGTTAAGGCGGAGGGTAACTGCTAACTGGAGATGGCATGAGATGAGTCTGAGGGGGTCAGTAGGGGACACATGGAGTTTCAGTTGCAGGACAATGGCAGGCCACTGAGTGATTTTTAGCAGAGGACCAGCTTGATCAGGTTTATATTTTTGAAACCTCCCTCTAGCAACTAGATGGAGAATAATTGCAAGGTGGCAAGAGTAGGAGCAGGGAGACCTGTGAGGACAGACTCTGACAATAGGAAGAGGACTCAGACCAGAGTATTGCATATGAGAAAGATGATATGTGGATGGAATCCTGGGACATATAAGATGTAGAATCAATAATGCCTGCTATCGATGGGCTGTGGGAGATGGGGTACAGGGAGGGAGGGGTGACTTTTAGATTATGGGCCGGACCACTTGATAAGGCAGGGCATGTACATATGAGCTCCATGGAAGCAGGGGCCTTGTCTGTACTGGGCACTGGGTACTGGGTACTGGGTACTGGGTACTGTCATATTCTCAACACTCAGCCCTCATTGGCAGGTGTTCCATAAATAGTTGTTGAATAAATGAATAATCTTGGAAGTGAAGATAATGAGTACCTGTGAGTCCTCTTTTGAAAGCAGACTCTGGGGACTGTATAACCTTTCATCTAATGCTGAAGGTAATCAGTGGAAAGATAACTCCTGTGTCCTTATTTTGAGGCCGTCATTCTCCCTAGTATTTAGAAGTCTGAAATGAGACCTTGAATAATCAATGTCTCATCACTTGGGACCTAATTTGACTTTAAAATGACACAGTGACTAAATATTGACCTTAACTAATGGGGGAAATTGCCTGCCTTTGTGGTCATCCAAATTTCTTTATCCTGTTTTGATCACAATACACATAATTGTTTTCTTTTCTTTTTTTCATTTTTGGAATATGAGTACAACATGTCATAGCCATTTCACATTAAGATGTTCTCATAAAAGTTCATTCTAAAAGCATGGTGTTTTTAAGTGGAGAAGCAGAACTAGCTGATGAGAGGAAGGAAGGAAGGAAGGAAGGAAGGAAGGAAGGAAGGAAGGAAGGGAGGGAGGGAGGGAGGGAGGGAGGGAGGAAGGAAGGGAGGGAGGGAGGGAGGGGAAAGAGAA